>CALSBV010008641.1:0-11803 GCA_943590825.1 Bovichtus diacanthus | reverse complement strand
TGTGTTACAGGCTGCACATACTAAACAAACAACGCCATGCAGTGCTGCATCATCAACTATTTCAGCAAATATGCAACAAAAACTATCACAGGTGCAATAATAAATAATGAAAACATAAATAAAAAAGAAAATAACAAAAGGAAATACATCAAACTGGCTTCATTAAATATCATATATGTTCATACAGTAGTAGAACATTTTTATTATTGCTTCCTGGTGTGTATGAAGTGACACTGACCTCTTGTTTCGTAGTAAACCACCCCAGCAAAGTGTTGGATGCCAAACTGAGTCTCGTGGTTGTTCTTTGGAGGGATGTAGTATGTGTTGAGTTTGTGCTGAAAGTTCAGCTTGTTCAGCATGGTGGTGTCTGTGCCCTACAGGATACACATAGACACACACAGACACACACAGACAAATAGACAAATGTTTTTGTTTTTGTTCATTTAAAGGCCCTGAAAACTTGCAGCAACAACTTCTAAGTTGATATGGTAGCAAACAGGTGCTCATTTCCACGTCCAGCAGTTACAGGGCAACATGATCCTTCATTAGGGGTCTTTGTGTTTGTGTCCACCTGATGAACGTCCAATATTCTCTCTATTTTGGTGCCTATCAACTCCTGAGGGAAACATCTGTCTCTTTAGCTGTAAAATGCTACACTATGTTCAGCAGATAGTCTGCAACTGTGTCTCTCTGCTGTTTGTGCTGAGCAGGTAGTGTTTGGTGAGTTTCTACAACGTTTTCTCTGAAAACGACAGTTTAAAAGCCGTGAGAGTGAACCAAAACAGTAAAGTTGCACCCGGACAGATAAACAATGAGCTGAAACTATAAAGCTCTGTAAAGCCAAGAGGATCCACAGATTCAGGTGATAATTCATTGGTTCATCTTTATGAGCGACATCTTTTTTCACATTCTCATTTGACACATTGTTATTATTAAAAATATTGGAGGTTGGAGTGGATTGAAGGGTCAAAATACACAGGACTTGTGCGACCAAAACGTACTTTTGTTACGTAACTTACATAGTTAACTAATGCAACGTACAGTATGTGAGTTGAGTAACATGTTTTCAAACCCAAACCACAATCTGTTCCTAACCCTAGTCATGTAGTTGTATTGCCCAAACAGGTTCTTCACAGGAGCAATGAAAGCTCGTGTTGCTGGACATTCGTAAGAGAACACACGAAAAATAACAAAAACAACTTTTTGTGAGATATCATACGAACCGTTGAGTATATCTTGACACATTAATGCATCAATAATTATAATCCAATAATATATGAGTACTCTACTTTTGGTACTTAAAGTACATTTTGATACTTTTACTTTTGAGTATTTTTACACTGAAGTGTTGCTACTTTTATTTGAGTAAATGTTTTGAATACTTCTTCCACTACTGATGATGGATGTTGATGGTATGGTATGCACCCTATCTGAATCCGAATCCATTATTCGGGAAAGCACAAATAATGCAATTTAAACACATATTTCTTCTACCCAAAGTTGCTTGTTATTATTCGGAGGAAAAAAAGCCATGAATGTCATTGACATTGTGGACGGCCACAAAATAAAAATGTCTATTCTGTTTACATCATAGGACTTTGATTCCAGTAACTAGTCATTTCATTTACTTCACTTTATTGAAAAGTTATCGATATGTTCTGTCGTCCGATGGCCCCATTACCTGTGTGTGTCTGAGTTTCAATTATCTCGCCAACTATTGGGCCGATCTACTTCACACTTGTCGCGTGTTGCTGAGGACCTGAGAGAGTGCAGTGCTGTGCGTGAAGTTGATTCTGTAGAAAACTGCGAAAACCCAGTCAGTCCTTTGCTTAACGCCTGCGCTAAGCTGCATCAAAATCCACTCTACATCCACACTAGAAATTACAATGTATGTGTTTGTGTTTGTTAAACACGTTCCACGTTTATCCGTACTGTTACGGTAAAGGTGACCTGAGCGGCCAAAAAGGTGCCTCGCCCTTTAAAAAAGACGTCTCTATGTCTGTTTGTCAGTCTGAACTTCGACTTTCTTCCAAAACGTTCATCAAACCTGGGGCTACACATTTAATGGGGCTTTGACTTTAACGAGGTCATAACTGTAGCGTTGCTCCCGTAAACGTGAGCATAGACTCACTTCGACACCCAAGAAGCAGCGGCAGACACAGAAACAGACACAGAAACAGATACAGATACGGATACAGATAAGGACATCTCTGTACACCCCTAGTTGATGATTGACCAACTGTAAACTGAGTTGACCTTTAGGGAATGATGCCCGTCTGAGTGTACGTACCTTGGGGAACCTGCTCTCCTCGTCGATGAGTGAGATGATGTTCATGGGTTTGATGGCGATCATGTCTAGAGCATCCTGGTTGTCAGTGAACTCGATGTGCTGCCAGTTGATGTGCTCCAGGTTGTACTCCTCCTGCTCCAACTTAAAGACGTGACGGACGAAGAACTGCTGCAAGTTTTCGTTGGCGAAGTTGATGCAAAGCTGCTCAAAGCTGCAGGACGGAGAGCAAGGGGGGTACAAAAAGCTGAGACTATAACCTAAGAATTTCACTCTCAATTGCTCTTAGAGTAAAGAATAAGTGACAGTCTTATAAAACTCTTAAAATATAAATGGTGAAATATATATATATATATATATATATATATTTTTTATAATTATATATACCGGTAATTGTATATATATATTTATATAATATATATATTTTTTTTTTCCACATTTTATTCATGTGATAATTCAAGTCATATTTATTTATTTACTATTGAACACTTTGGGGTGTGTGTGTGTGTGTGTGTGTGTGTGTGTATGTGTGTGTACCTGTTGACAGTGAAGTTCTCAAAGCCGAATATGTCCAGCAGTCCGATTGAGCGTCTGAGAGCTTTGGGCTGTGAGGACGTAGGCTTGTAAATGGCTGCATTGATCTTTTCCACGATCCACACAAACAAACGTCCATAAATTCCCTGCACACACACACACACATACAAATGCATGCACACATAAAGTCAAGTCACCATTAAACTTTAAAAGTCCCCTGCAGAGTTTCAGACCTCCAGCAGCACTATGGAGCAGTTGTTTTACTTTTGTTTGTCTCGTGCACAAGGACGCAAGTGACACGATTCACATTACTGGTATGATTTGACTCTATATACTATATAACACTCTCAGAAACACAGCAATATGCCAACAAACGCAGGGAAGAAGAAGACTGCTTGATAGTTAACATGGATGTAAACAAAGCAGGATTTAAAACACTTAAAATACTGGCTTTGTAAATGTGTTTTAAGGAAATACATTCAACACAATATAAATAAAAAAAATAAAAAAACGTAGTGCACCTTCAACCTCATGGAAGGGATTGTCGTTCTTGGCTTATATTTAGGCCCATACATGATAATGTGTTGATTTCTGTAAGAAATATTAATTATAGACGGTTTTAATAATCAAGTGTTGCACCTTAACAAAAGCGTCCCGTACATCCAGAGCTTGTTCCATGCTGAGTGGGGTAGAGACGGTCTCTCCTCTGGTGATCAGAGTTCGGCTGGTCAGACAGTTCATCAGATCCTTACCATCCACCTGAACACACACACACACAGACACAAACACACACACACACACACACACACACACACACACACACACACAGACACACAGACACACAGACACACAGACACACAGACACACAAACACACAAACACACAAACACACAAACACACACACACACACACACACACACACACACACATTGTTTCATCTCTTTCAAGCTAAACTTATCTTCTAGAAGTCACACTAAAATAAAAAAAATAAAATTGTAGGTTATTGATTATTTTAAAAGTTCAAAATACTGTTTTTATCAAAAGGTTAGATGTCAAAATAATTGACCTGAATGCTTCCTAAGTTTTGATTTGCATGGTATTCAACAGTGATAATTATAGCCATGGATGGATTACCAACTGGGCCTAAAGGGTACAGGCCCAGAGGCCCCTGAATCAAATCCCCTGTTTGAAGAGACTATAATTATTATTTCTTCTTGGAAAGTAAAAAAAATAAAAGTAGGGATTTCCTGTATTTTTTTATTTTAATTATCGTTGTTTTTTTGGTTCCTAATCTTGATCTTGAACAGAGTCCTTTTGAGAGTCTGATACATATTTATTTAATTGTATTTCTGTGTGGTATTGTGTGTGTGTGTGTGTGTGTGTGTGTGTGTGTGTGTGTGCGTGCGTGCGTGCGTGCATGTGCGTGCATGCGCGTGTGTGTGTGTGTGTGTGCGTGCGTGCGTGCGTGCGTGCATGCATGCATGCGTGTGTGTGCGTGTCACCTCCAGCAGAGTAGCAGCAGTGGTCAGGTGAGAGCTACGGACAACCTCGCAGGCATCCAGATTGTCGTAGGTGCGAGCTGCAGGGTCAAAGTCCACAGAGTGCATATGAATGAAACACACAAATGAAAATACAATAATACTTTTAAAAGGCGCTAAATGTAAAAATAAATGTTGGTATGTGAATAAGAGGTTAAAAAACTGTGAAGCTTGTCAAGTCGCTCACACAACATTAAATGTTAAAGCAAGGGGGGGGGGCTGATTGGTTGATAAGATTGGTAATTGTGTTTTCCATAATAAAGCTATATAAAAAAAACTAGAAATGCTTTGTAAAGCTCTGTGTTGTAATAACATAATTTTTATTTCCTGTATACATACCTGATACGTTCTGATAGATCATTGTTGTATTTGTATCTTTACTATAAAGATAATTGTATTAGGTATTGTATTTATGAACAATATAGGGCAATATTAACTGTAAATTAAAAATAATAATTTCAGTCCTCAACAGTGTCTTAAAGTTATAAAAGTGTACAGACAGACCTAGAAGCAAACAGAGCTGCAGGGAACTAGGCAAAGACAAAGACTGAAGTGGGAAACATATCAGAGCAGCAACAAACTAATCTTTTTTTTTTTACCTTCATATCTAAGGTTTCCCATGTGTAATATAGCAGCCAGCAGTTTAGAAATCTCCCAGTTTTCCTTGTCTGTGAACATTAGTACCTACGGAACAGAACAAAGGAAAACCAATAAATCCGTTTTGAAATATATCACCTTCCAGTTTCTTTAAAATACGAGAGGATTCCCTTTTTCAGAGTATTATTCAAAGACTTCAAGTTGCTACTTAGTGATAAAGTTAAACACATCTGGAGCTAATGTCTCTCTGCTGTACTATAATCATCGTGTGCTTCATCAGTACCTTCATTGCAGAGCGGATGTTGGAGTACTCTTTCAGGTCGTCTCGGCCATCACACACTGTACAGTTACCCTGCAGAGAAACACAGAGAGAGGGATTCAGTTTGTGCTAATCAAATAGTAAATATCATCAATTTGTCAAGGCCAATACTTTCTAGGAATATTTTGTAACAAAACATAATAACAAACATAACACAGATGGATCAGCTCCATGTGAACATTATAAGACAGCAGGTTCTTTGACTGGCTCGGACAGTTTTAGCAGTTTCACTAATTTAGGTGTTCTTGCTCACTGACTGACTGACAGGCATCACACAGGAATAAATGCAATACACAATATAAAGAATAGATTAGAATACAATAAATATGCCAAACTACTACAACTAAAATATGAACATTAGAGATTGTATGGATCCAGTTTAGAGGTGAAATATTGCTCCCTATTTCCCTATTTTGAGCAGCTGGCTCAGAATTACGCATTGAACATTGAGCAGCAAACAGAATGTTTTTACATCCAGATGGTTTAAAAAGTCTTTTGGGGATTCTGGAAATATCTTCAGAACAGCAATGATTGTGTTGTGTCTCGACATTCGGATTTTTCAAAGATCATCAGGTATTTATTAATTTTTTAAAACAGATGCTCAGCTCTGAGATTTAAATGTAATGTTAACACATGAGTGGAGCTACATGCTAATGACATGACTGACACAACGCACATGAGGATGGAGTGACACATTACTCACCATGGTCAGGTAGGTGTAGTCGGTGGCCTTGCTCAGCCCCAGTTTCTTCTTCTCCTCTGCAGTCATGCCCTTCAGCATGCAGTAGAAGACGTGGTAGTTCCTCTCATCGTGGGCCTGCAAAGAGAGGGGACAGAAATAAATGTTGCATCATTGCATCAAATAAAACATTAAATGATCATGTTGCAGCAGCACAGGGAAAACTGAAAAATAATTATTTTAATAAAAAAATTAACTAAGTGTAAGAAATATAATGTTATGTTAAAATAATGTTATCTTATTACTACATCTTTGTATCCCATTTTAAAGACTTTTTAAATAATAATAATAATTATTATTATTAGCAAGAGGGAAAAAAAGATACACATTGTGTACACATACTCTGATTCTTATTAGGCTATTATGTGTATATATAGTTATCTAGACATTGCTGTTGGGGAAAACAATACAATTTTCTTTATTTGAACACTTAACAGCTGAAACTCCCTCTTTTACTACTGTATACCCTCTTGTACTACTTTATAGATTATAGAAATACTCACTGTGTTTCTTTGTGTGCACCTAACCATAGCATGTTAACTTCAGCATGATAATGTTCATTTCTAAGAGGAGATACTTTTGATTGTTGTTTTTGTTTTTGAGGGCACTAGATGGACCAGACATCGCCTCTACAGTGACTACACAATAGCTTTTACATTTAAACTGAAAAATACGCTTTAAAAAGTTGTTTGTTTTGCAGTTTGGTCCAAATGTTTTGGTTATTTAAACGCCAGATAACACACTGAATCGTAGTTTTTAATTTACAGAAAATCGCTAAGAAAATCCTGAAGAGTTTAAAGTTCGAGCAGGTTATATTATGATTGAGTGCCGTACCTGTCGACAGACTCTGGATTTCTCCAGCAGGTATTGCTCTATCTTGGCTCCTTCTATGGCTCCTCTCTTGTTAAAATGGATGTCGATGTATTTCCCAAAACGAGACGAGTTGTCATTGCGGATTGTTTTAGCGTTGCCAAAGGCTGGAAGAGAAACAATAGAAACCAGTGATGATGATGGTTTCATGGGGATACATGACAACAACATTACAAAATCTGAACGTGAAATCAAGGAGGCATGCTCTCAAATTGTAAAACATGCTCTTAAATAAAGATAGTATAAAAAGCTCCATAGTGTTGCTTTCATTATGAACCTAAAGAGTTTGAGATGAGAGGAGAGGTGTGACAATTATTGTTGAATTTCCAGCATCGAAAGGCGTTCTTGTTCGACGACATGGTCAGCAGCCTTGGCTTGGTCGGCTGGTAACAGGCATCGAGACTCAGGTTTGCTAAGAGCAATGGTGGACATCTAAATTGTGCGTATGTTCAAGCATATAGGCTGTCTGTGTGTGTGTGTGTTCCCACCTTCTAGTATAGGGTTTGCCTCCAGGACCTGCTGTTCTATCCAGGAGTGTTGCCCGCTGATAGCTGCCAGGAACTGAAGGATCAGTTTGGTGCTTTCTGTCTTCCCTGCTCCAGACTCACCACTAATAAGTGTCACACACACACACACACAAACACACGCACACACACACACACACACATACACATACACACTGTTTTTCCGAACAAAAGCCTTTCTTTTACAACAAACTAACTTTTTCAATTCAAAGATTGACCTAAAGATGTGATGGTGCTAGATGAAAAGTTAAGGGACCATAGAAGCTTGACTTCAAAGACTTGAAACCAAAATGCACAGTGATCCATCCAATAGGTGGCGAGATATTTCACTCTGGAGTGAACCGACAGCCTGACCGACAGACGTCGTGGCTAAAACAAAGACCTTTGTCCCATATCAGAGACTTGGATATGAGCCACTTCTGGCTGCAGTCTGAAGTCTTTCCTACCTGATGATACAGCACTGGTCGCGGTTGTTCCTCTGCATGTTAAAGTAACAGTTGTCAGCAATAGCAAAGATGTGGGGCGGCATTTCGCCAATCTTCTTGTTGGTGTAGAGGCGGATCTGGTCGGCCGTGTAGATGGGCAGCAGCTGGTAGGGGTTGACGGCCACCAGAATTGAGCCAGTGTATGTCTGCACACAGAGAGGAAAGGGATTAACGGATTTAGGGCTTTTTAAAGGAAAACCTCACCCACAAAATGACAATTTGTATATCAACTACTCACCCCGTGTTATCTTGAATTCTTGAAGAAAATTTTATTTTTCTTGCATGCTTCTATGGTGAACGAAGAATCCAAAAACAGAGGAAAGTCATGATGTATTGAAGTTGATGGAAGCAGCATTTAAAAAAGGCGAAACTATATCAAAACATTTGTGTACAGACTCTCACAAATCTCATGCAGTATAATCCAGGTCTCATTTATCCAGTTGTATGCTCACTACTTCCCAAACACATACATTTTCACTAAAAACGTACTATTTAAAACACTTAGGACTTGTCCGCACTTGCACAGACGTGTAGCGCCACCTGCGCAGGCATGAGACTGTTGATGCGGAAGTGTTTTAAATAGCTATACTGCACAAGTTGTGTGAGAGTTTGTAAACAGACATTTTCATATAGTTTTGCTGTTGTTAAATGCGCCCCCATTTACTGCAATTCATCAATATTTTTCTGCCTTTTTGCATTATTTGTTCATTGTGGAGGTATGCGAGAAAAAAGAAGGTTTTCTTCATTGCAATTAACAAAATGTAATTACAATTACATTTTTGATTGCAAATGTATTAATTAATCTTCACGGTGCATTGCAGTTGTACTAGGAAGTTGGAATTTCTCATTTCCCAATCAGAAATTGGAACGCCCCCTAAAGTCGGATTTCCGACTATAGACTATACAATAAAAACGTTTTTGATTGCAGTGCCGATAGTTTTGCTCTCAAACCTATTCAGTTTGTTGCATAATAAAGACACAAATGTAACTAAGTACTATAGTGTACAGTATGTAACAACTGAATGAGAGCAGTCACTTATCACAATAGTGAAGATGCAATGTTCATACAGAGCAAAACCAAATAAAAGGTGAGTTTCATTTTATATTGAGATGACACGTCTGACTAAATTGTACCCTACTGGCTTTTTTTTTTTTTTTACAAAATGTACTGTTAGCATTTGTCCCATTACCCAAAAAAAACATTTGTCACAAGAAACCCAGGATCAGTTTTGAATTTTAAGTTTATGAGACAGATCACTGCTAACATGAAACATTCAAAACGTGCAACATACATGCAGTTTACAGATACAGCGCAAAAGGAAATATACTGCATGTTCTTGTCTTTGAGGCCTTGCAGCTTTTGCTTTAAAGGTGTGCATTAAATACATGTATTAAGTGCTTTATTTCAATCTGAGGCGGTCTCTCTCTCCAGCCATGCTTGACGTGCAGGAGCTGACTTACCCTGCCACCACAGTTTGTCTTCAGAGGAAAAGGAAGGGAAGAAGGAGGTGGGCAAGAAATAAAGAAGCAAGATATTGAGGTGAGAACGGCCGACGTATGAGGTTGGACTTGTGACGTAATACTGGGAGGGTGTGAGCCCCGGATAAAGGTTTAAAAGCTTTAGTTTGCCTTAAGGAGGCAACAAGATAATGCAGCAGTGTTGGTGAGATTGGAATTATGAATGGACGAAGGTAAGACATTACTGTTCTAGTTTAGAAACCTTTCAACATTTACCTTTTTATTGTCACTTTACCTTTATATACTTTACCTTACTATTTACATCTCTGTGTATACATATTTATTACTTCTCATTACACATTTCGATTTCTATTCTCAAATTTTTGTATGTATGTTTGTTTGTATGAAATATATTTTTTATTATAAAGCGTATTTACAGTATTTAGAAAATGTATTTTTCTTTTTGTTATATACATTTACTACATTCCTGTTTACATTACAGTTTATTCGCTTTAATCACTGTACACCTGTCTACCACAAATACATACTATTTTATTTTATATTTTATATGTTGTAGTTATGGCTGTCACAATATCAAAGTATTTAAAAATGTGGAAATAAAATAATGAATAAATATGGCTATGTGTCAAATTCATCTTTAACTTTGTTTACTGTGTGTTTTGTCTCTTTTTTGGGATATTAATTACATTCATTTGTCTGTGGGGCATTAGGGGAACAAGACAAAGCGAGAACGGAAAGAAACAGAAATGATTTAAGAGGCACTGGATTATTTACACAATATTATGTGTATTATTAACATGATGTCAATATTAAAAACATTTTATATCACATCTATTTGGACACATTTTTTGAGAAAAAACTGAACAGTAAATCTATTAACTCTACTAATAGGTAGTAGTCACATTAAAATAATGAGAACGCTTATTAATAAAAACACTGGCGATGTCATTAATGAAATGTTTGTAGATAAGCATGTTCATGGTGGAAATGGGTTTATGGTGTACTCACATACAGTATATGAGCAGGTTATAGTTGTAAAGTTTAACAGTATCAGTGTGCAGCAGTAGCATAATAACAGTACTGCATTAGTACTCACATATATGAGTTTTTCCCTGTATTTGATGTAGAGATGAACAATATGGAAAAATAATATATTGTGATTCTTTTAGACCGATATTTTAAAATGATTCACTCTAGCAAGCAATGAATCGTTCTATAGTATGTCCAACACAACGCATGCAGTCAACATATAAACAGATCTTTTATGTAGGCCAAGCCTATAAGTTATGATAAAATCAGATGAATTGATGCAGTAATTTATAAGAATATCACACTGTATATTCATTTAGCTATTGAAATGTAAAAACCTCCAATCACAGTAGAATAGTATAACCTGTTACTTCAAGCCTTGTAAACATGTATAATCATCATTTTCAAATCTGAAAAAAAAACAAAAAACAAAATGCTGAACAACAGGCCTGGTGTGAACATGAATATATGAAAAATGAATATGAATCTTACTGATCTGCAGTCAGTTACAGTAACAAATCACACAAACTGAACACACAGGGATTATGGTGCTACCGCTCAAAAGATATCTAGATAACTGAAAGCATCTCGTAAACATGCTGTTAACCATTCCTGCTTCAGCTTCCTGATTGTGGTCTGTGCACACTGTACATTTACTACCACTTAACAGCTTCACAGTCAATTTCTTCTCTGTCCTGTTCTCCAACAGCTGTCTGCTCTGAGCGCACCCACCGTCATTCTCTCTCTCTCGCTCAACCACACACTCGCTATGCAACTCTTGTGTCGCGTTTCCATTGCATGGTACGGCTCTACGACCATGCAGTTGAAACATGGCATCATATAAACATGTGGATTGCACTTTAACCTGGCTTTGGCCACTTTTCATCGGTAGTACTGCTAGCACCAAAGCTGCTTTACTTCATCTACTCTCATTCGCATAAGTCACATGGAGCGGATATGCGCTGTGTTCCGGCGCGTTTTTTTTTTTAGTTTTTTTTTATCGTAGCTTTTTTTTTTTTAAATGTATATTGCAGCGCAATGTCGGTTTGAGTTTAATAAATCTTTTCACACGGAGGTTATGTTGTAAAGTATAGCAGTATCCGTGCGCAGCAGTAGTAGAAGAAGAGTACTGTGGTAATACTCACATATATGAGTTTTTCTCTGTATCTGATGAGCAGGTTGCGGAGGATGCCAGCTTCGTTGAGGTCTCCAAGGCGGATCATGTCCTCCACACCGTGGATGGAGGTGGGATGCATTGGCTTGATGTTGGTTGCATTCTGGGGGGAGATCCAGTGCTCCTGGTGGGGGAGGGGGAGGGCAGCTGGATTATTATAGTAAACTAAAACTAAAACGGGAATAAGCAGTGAACATTTTTGTAGTATATAGGGGGGGTTTAGACACAG
>CALSBV010008622.1:0-10375 GCA_943590825.1 Bovichtus diacanthus | reverse complement strand
TTCAGAGAGGTTCAGCCCTGAGTACTGTCTGCAGGTATTCAGAGAGGCTTGCCCTGAGTACTGTCTGCAGGTATTCAGAGAGGTTACGTTGACTTGAGGGGTGGAGACAGTTGCACTGTACGGCTTCACATCTATAGAAGTCGTTACCTCCTTCACACAACTACTTCTTTACATAAAATGCATAAAGAAGGATTTTGATTAAACAAATGATATGACCCCAAACAAACGTTTTCCTTGTCAGCCGTGACCGGTGAACAAACACGGCGTTACACAACGACCAGCGTGGAGTTACGGCTGAAACACATGAGGTTTACCCTCACGATTATCACGAGAAAATAATGGAAGTTGTTTGTGATGGTTGACCAGCTGTATGTGATTATGGTCTGTAATTAGGTCCTGTGTAACTTTATGATGTTGATATGTCGACTCTTTATAATTATGTGTGTGTTACTCTTCTCTTTAGTCAACTCAATTGTTAGCATTTCTCATTCAACACAATGGGCTCAGTTAGCAGTGAGCTAACTGCTGGAGTGACCCAGGTTTTTTGTTTAGTTTGTGGAGTTTTTCCTGATCCAAAGCGGCTGTATGAAAACAGATCCATGTGGGGCCGCACGTTCACATTTCACGTGGAATTTCCCTTTAAAACGGCCCCACATTCCTCAGAGAGGGGGAGGTGTGTGTGTGTGTGTGTGTGTAAACACACAGCCAGATGTTGTTACCTGAGAAAGTGGAACCAATGTGTGTCTGTTGGGGGATGGGAAGTTAAACAGGGTCTGCCCCCCCCCCACACACAGCCCCCCCCTCTCCTAGCTGTAACTAGTGTGTGTGTGTGTGTGTGTGTGTGTGTGAATGAATCTTCTGTCAGATTAAAAGTGTACATTGAAAAAACTTTATTGAAACATTTAAAGTCTGATTTAAATTAATATATTAATTTAAATATTAAAGCATTGATTGATGTAATTATTGATGTATTAATTTAAATATTAAAGCATTGATTAATGCAATTATTGATGTATTAATTTAAATATTAAAGCATTAATCAATGTATTTATTGATTATTCATTTAAATATTAAAGCACTGATTGATGTATTTATTGATTATTAATTTAAATATTAATGTTGTCTGTGTTTCTGTGTTGCAGCCTGTGTGCTGCGGTACAATGGTTTCTCTCTGGTTTACATCGTTCTGCTGCTGCTGCTGCCCCTCCTGCCAGAACCCTCGTCCTCAGCTACCAGAACCCAGCAGAACCAGTATTTCCTGATGTATTTTTGTTGTATTGAGGTGGATGAGGTCCTCTCTCAGACGCTGAAGGTCCAAGAGGAGCAGTGTGGAGGGGGGG
Source organism: Bovichtus diacanthus (assembly GCA_943590825.1). NCBI lineage: Eukaryota > Metazoa > Chordata > Actinopteri > Perciformes > Bovichtidae > Bovichtus > Bovichtus diacanthus. The sequence continues at coordinate 9,035 of CALSBV010008622.1, read as the reverse complement.
GGGGGGGCCTGGGGGGGGGGCCTGGGGGGGGGTTGAATCAGTCTTTGCAGATGTTTCACTGTAGATGTCTTCATAATCATATGTTATTCATGAAGCCAGAGCTGACTCACTGTGCGTGTGTGTGCGAGAGAGAGCCTCAGGCAGCAGAGACATTACACACACACACACACTCAAGTGACGACAGGACGTGAGTTGTGTCCTGAAGGATGTTCCTGAGGAAACAGATGTGATGACATCACTTCCTGTGTGAGCAGGAAGTTGTAGTTGATATAATTTATAATTTATTTCCTGCAGAAAAGTCTTTAGTTTTCAGCCTCAAATATGCAGATCTGCTGCCTTTTTGTTTTACATTAAAGAGAATATCAAGACATTTAAAGAAATTTAAAGACATTACTTTGGACTGTGAGGAGCAGGGTTGGACATTTTTCATTATTTTCACTTTTATAATATATTTTATTTATTTATTTTAAAATAAATAAATTAATGATTTTATTAATATTTTATATTTTTACAATATTCTACAGATGAATGAATAATGAAGATAATGTTTGGTTGCAGCTCTATGTAATATTATATGTGTATGATGTTCAGATACAGCTGAGGCTACACTAATAGTTAATAGTTCTATTTTAATAGTAATACTTTTATTCTAATATTAATAGTACTATTCTAATATTAATAGTACTATTCTAATATTTAAAGTTGTATTCTAATATTTATAGTTTTATTCTAATAATAATAGTATTATTCTTATATTTATAGTTTTACACTAATATTAGTAGTATTATTCTAATATTAATAGTATTGTACTAATACTAATAGTATTGTACTAATATTAACAGTATTATTCTAATATTAACAGTATTATTCTAATATTAATAGTATAGTACTAATATTAATAGTATAATATTAATAGTATTATCCCCTCCGAGAACCATCACCTTACCGTGGTGGAGGGGTTTGGGTGCTCCTATGAACCTGAGGGCTGTGTTGTCGGGAGCCTAGTGCTCCTGGTAGGGTCTGCCATGGCAAATTGAACCCCAATGCAACATCAAAAAAGAGGAGGTGTGACCCTGCCCGGAGGAAGCCCGGGGCCCCCGTCTGGAGCCAGGCCTGGAAGGGGGGCCCGTCAACGAGCGCCTGGTGGCCGGGTTTGCCACGGAGCCCGGCCGGGCATAGCCCGAAGAAGCAACGTGGCACCCATCATGTGGGCCTACCACCCGCAGGAAGAACCGTTGGGGTCGGGTACATTGCCAGACGGGTGGCAGTGAAGGTCGGGGATCTCGACGGACCAGACCTGGGCGGCAAAGGCTGGCTCTGGGGACGTGGAACGTCACCTGTCTGTGGGGGAAAGAGCCGAAGCTTGTGCGGGAGGCCGAGCGCTACCAGTTAGATTTGGTTGGGCTCTCCTCTACGCACAGTCTCGGTTCTGGAACCGTACTCCTGGATAGGGGTTGGACCTTATTCTTCTCTGGAGTTGCTCAGGGTGTGAGGCGCCGGGCGGGTGTGGGGATACTCACAAATCCCCGGCTGAGTGCCGTTACGTTGGAGTTCACCCCGGTAGACGAGAGGGTCGCCTCCCTACGCCTACGGGTTATGGGGGGGAAAACTCTGACTGTTGTCTGTGCATATGCACCGAACAGCAGTTCAGAGTATTCGGCCTTCTTGGAGACCCTGAATGGAGTCCTCTTGGGGGCTCCAGTAGGGGACTCCATAGTTCTACTGGGAGACTTCAACGCGCACGTGGGCAACGATGGAGACACCTGGAGAGGCGTGATTGGGAGGAACGGCCTCCCTGATCTCAACCCGAGTGGTTGTTTGTTATTGGACTTCTGTGCTAGACATGGGCTGTCCATAACAAACACCATGTTCGAACATAAGGATGCTCATAAGTGTACATGGTACCAGAGCACCTTAGGCCGAAGATCGATGATCGATTTTGTAATCGTATCATCTGATCTGAGGCCGCATGTTTTGGACACTCGGGTAAAGAGAGGGGCGGAGATGTCAACTGATCACCATCTGGTGGTGAGTTGGGTCAGGGGGTGGGGGAAGAGTCTGGACAGACCTGGTAAGCCCAAACGGGTAGTGCGGGTGAACTGGGAACGTCTGGAGGAGGCCCATACCCAAGAGACCTTTAACTCACACCTCCGGCGGAGTTTCTCTGGCATCCCTGTGGAGGTTGGGGGCATTGAGCCTGAGTGGTCAATGTTCAAAGCTTCCATTGCTGAAGCTGCGGCGGGAGCCTGCGGCCTCAAGGTCTTAGGTGCCTCAAGGGGCGGTAACCCTCGAACACCGTGGTGGACCGCGGTGGTCAGGGAAGCCGTCCGACTGAAGAAGGAGTCCTTCCGAGATATGTTATCACGGGGGACTCCAGAGGCGGTTGCAAGGTACCGACAGGCCTGAAGGGCAGCGGCCTCGGCCGTGACAGAGGCAAAGCAGCGGGTATGGGAGGAGTTCGGAGCAGCCATGGAGAAGGACTTTCGGTCGGCACCAAAGTGCTTCTGGCGTACTGTCCGGCACCTCAGGAGGGGGAAGCGGGGAACCATCCAAGCTGTTTACAGCAGGGATGGAACACTGTTGACCTCAACTGAGGAGGTACTCGGGCGGTGGAAGGAGCATTTTGAGGAACTCCTCAATCCGACTAATACGCCCTCTTTGATAGAGGCAGGGCTGGAAGATTATGGGGGATCATCAGCAATTTCCCTGGTGGAAGTCACTGAGGTAGTCAAACAACTCCACAGTGGCAAGGCCTCGGGGATTGATGAGATCCGTCCAGAAATGTTGAAGGCTTTGGGTGTGGAGGGGCTGTCGTGGCTGACACGTCTCTTCAACATTGCGTGGAAGTCGGGAACAGTGCCTAAGGAGTGGCAGACCGGGGTGGTGGTTCCCCTGTATAAAAAGGGGAACCAGAGAGTGTGTGCCAATTACAGGGGTATCACACTGCTCAGCCTCCCGGGTAAAGTCTACTCCAAGGTGCTGGAAAGGAGGGTTCGGCCGATAGTCGAACCTCAGATTGAAGAGGAACAATGCGGATTCCGTTCTGGCCGTGGAACAACGGACCAGCTCTTCACTCTCACAAGGATCCTGGAGGGGGCCTAGGAGTATGCTCATCCGGTTAACATGTGTTTTGTGGACCTGGAGAAGGCGTATGACCGGGTCCCCCGGGAGATACTGTGGGAGGTGCTGCGGGAGTATGGGGTGAGGGGGGCGCTTTTGAGGGCCATCCAATCCCTGTACGTCCAAAGCAAGAGTTGTGTCCGGGTTCTCGGCAGTAAGTCAGACTCGTTCCCGGTGGGTGTGCGCTTTGTCACCAATCCTGTTTGTGGTATTCATGGACAGGATATCGAGGCGTAGTCGGGGGGAGGAGGGGTTGCAGTTTGGTGGGCTTGGGATCTCATCGCTGCTCTTTGCAGACGATGTGGTCCTGATGGCATCATCAGCCTGTGACCTTCAGCACTCACTGGATCTGTTCGCAGCCGAGTGTGAAGTGGTTGGAATGAGGATCAGCACCTCAAGATCTGAGGCCATGGTTCTCAGCAGGAAACCGGTGGATTGTCTACTCCGGGTAGGGAATGAGTCCTTACCCCAAGTGAAGGAGTTCAAGTACCTAGGGGTCTTGTTCACGAGTGAGGGGAAAATGGAGCGGGAGATGGGCCGGAGAATCGGAGCAGCGGGCGTGGTATTGCACTCGCTTTACCGCACCGTTGTGACGAAAAGAGAGCTGAGCCAGAAGGCAAAGCTCTCGATCTACCGGTCTATCTTCGTTCCTACTCTCACCTATGGTCATGAAGGTTGGGTCATGACCGAAAGGACGAGATCGCGGGTACAAGCGGCCGAAATGGGTTTTCTCAGAAGGGTGGCTGGCTTCTCCCTTAGAGATAGGGTGAGGAGTTCAGTCATCCGAGAGAAGCTCGGAGTAGAACCGCTGCTCCTTTGCGTAGAAAGGAGCCAGTTGAGGTGGTTCGGGCATCTGGTAAGGATGCCCCCTGGGCGCCTCCCTAGGGAGGTGTTCCAGGCACAGCCAGCTGGGAGGAGACCACGGGGAAGACCCAGGACGAGGTGGAGAGATTATATCTCCACACTGGCCTGGGAACGCCTCGGGGTCCCCCAGTCAGAGTTGGTCAACGTGGCCCGGGAAAAGGAAGTTTGGGGCCCCCTGCTGGAGCTGTTGCCCCCGCGACCCGACCCCGGATAAGCGGTTGAAGATGGATGGATGGATAATAGTATTATTCTAATATTAATAGTATTGTATTATAAGTAAATTCCAGGGGTTGCTGTAAAAGTGTAAAAGTGCTCCAGAGTGTCTGTTCCACGTGTGCGAGGAGTAAACAGCTGTTTGTGTCCCATACTGAACCATGTCTGTGTGGACCTCGGTGCAAGAATGCGCACACACACACACACACACACACACACACACAGAGCTGTGTCTGTTCCCAGTTAAAACTTTACTGAGTCACATCAAAGACAGACTGCAGACATGTGGTTTAGCTGATGTGTATGTGTGTGTGTGTTGCTGACTTAGCTCCTGTAAAGTTTAACATTTTAAACTGATGTCGAGTTTCTGAAATTAAGTTTGATTTTCAGCTTTTTTTCTTGTGATTTACGAGCTTTCAACTCAGCGTTCACATGCACGTGATGCTTCGTGTGTCCTGCTTCTGCTTGGAGCGCTGGTTGTGCACGTTCTCAGAAATGTACGCTACACGTCCACAAGATGCAATATGCACATGAGCGGAGCAGTACGGTGATGAGACGAGGTCAGCTCCACAGCCTGTATATAAGAAGTGGACGTCGCCATCTTAACAAAGGTTCAAACTCTTCCTTGCGATTTTCAAGTGGTTTCTTAGAGACTCAAAAGTTAAAATATTCTCAACTTTTCAGCACAGGACACGAAATTGAACGGCACGTCAATGTCAGATTTGTCCCAGGCAGGCAGCCAATCAAATCAAGCCAGAGGCTTTACTACTTTAAATTACATCACATCACATCACAGTTCATTCAGCAGACGCTTTTGACCAAAGCGACAATAAGTGCAAACAATCCTGAGGAATCATACAAGTGCAGAACAACAGCTTCAAACAAGCCAACCAAAGTAAGGGCTACATACAGAAATAAGATTTTTCCTCTTTTTAAAAAAAAATTATTTAAAAAGGTGGCCGAGGTGCAGTGGAAACAGGTGTTTTCAGTCTGCGACGGAGAAGTGAAGACTTCCTGCTGACCTGATATCAGTGAGGAGCTCGTTCCACCATGTTGGAGTCCGGATAGCAAACAGACGGTTTTATTTGAGGGTCTCTGGGTCCCACTCGCAGTGAGGGAGCAGCGAGCCGATTGGCCGATGCCGAGCGAAGTGAGCGAGCTGTGTGGTTTGACCGTGGCCTGATGTAGGAAGAGCCTAATCCACTCACAGCCTGTAGACCAGCACCAGGAGGAGAGGTGCATTGTATGAGAACTGGAGGAGGTTAAAGACCAGTTGGGCTGCTGCATTCTGGGTGAGCTGTAGAGGTCGGAGGCTCATGTAGGAAGTCCAGCAGGAGGACAAGAACCTGGACCAGAACCTGCGTTGCCTTCAGGGTCAGTCGGGACGTTTCCTCCTGATGGTGTACAGAGTGTCTGCAGGAGCGATGCTGTCGTCCAGCATCACAGACTCCTCGCAGTCCGAGTCGGGGAAACAACCGAGCTGCCGATGTTGATGTGAGGTCCTGATGGGAGAGCAGCTCGGTCTTTTATATATATATTATATATTATAGAGATGTGAGCCAGACCAGCAGAGATCCAGCCTCCACCTGGTTTCACATCTGCCGATGATTTATCAATCATCATTTATCAATCTTAGCTTTTTTTAATTAGAATTATTATTATTCATACATTTTTGTTGTTGTCATTGCTTTATACGTATTTGTTGTAATTGATTTTCTCTCTGATTCGAAATTGAAATTGAAATTGTTATTCCATCAAAATACATGACTGAAGACTGTCTGTCTGTCTCTCTGTCTGCCTGTCTCTCTCTCTGTCTGTCTGTCTGTCCGTCTCTCTGTCTGTCTGTCTCTCTCTCTCTGTCTGTCCGTCCCTCTGTCTGTCTCTCTGTCTCTCTCTCTGTCTGTCTGTCTGTCCGTCCGTCCGTCCGCATCAGTCTGATAGGAAGTGAGGCGGGCTCTGCAGTGAGACAGGTGTTTCCAGATGTTGGCGTGCTGGTCGTCGGTCTGCTGACGTGGAGGCTGATCGTAAGACTGAACGACAACGCACACACGCAGGTAACACACACGCACACACACACACACACACACACACTAATGAAGCAGGTGTAACCTCGTTTAGTCGTCTTCTCTCGTTTCTTAACAAGGTTTCCTGTCTATTGGTGTGTAACTCAGTAAGCTATTTATTAACTGTAACCTCGTTATGTGACAACATAGGGACACACGAAGACACACGGAGACACACGGACACACACACACACACACACACACATACAATTCCTATAATGATTAGGTTTCAGGTTCAGTTTATTAGACAAACTGCCAGACCAGCAGGCAGCAGCTGTGTAGTGAAAAAAATACAATACAAATCAGGTATTAGTTTGAACAAACCATATTTCAATTTACCTCCTCCCCCTCTTCCAGAACACAGATTAAAAGGAACAGTTCACCCCAAAATCAGTACTACATATTTTCCCTGAGATATCTGCCTTCTCTCCAACATAATGGAAGTAAATGGCACAAAACTCAGAAGCTCTGTGTCTTTCCAGAAATCATGACACGTCTGCTCAAGATAATCCACAGACTGTTGTTCACTCACCAACCCGTGATCACGAGCCTCTTGTCTATGAGTAGATACACCGCGAGACGGTAGAAAACCTAATGTCGTGTAGTTGTGACGCGGTAAATCAGACTCATAGAGAGAGATTCAGGTCTGAGGGCGACGACAGAGAGCAATAAAACTGCTTGTGTTTCAGCCTCTGCAGGAGATACAGCAGCAGGAAGAGGAGCAGCAGGAGGAGCTGATGTTTGAGGAGGACTCAGTGCTCGGAGACGAGGAGGAGGCGGAGGAAGGCAGCAGAAACAGGATCCTGGTTGAGCTGGAGTTACTGGTTTGTAAAACCAGGCAGATGGTTGGAAACATGACGACAACTGGAGGGAAAGTCCTGCTGACCGTTCTACTTGGACTGACAGGTAACCAGAAGAATCTACTATTTCATGTACTACAGACAGAGTCCGCATTATATGCCCTGAACCACGCAAAATGTCCCAAATTTACGGAAGAGCCACGAACTTGGCAACCTGGCTTGACCTCGGGAAGTGTCCATAACCTCGCAAAGTGTCTCAAACCTTGGGAAGTATCCCGACCTCGGAGGGGGGGCCCGGAAACACCCAAAGTGCCACAAACCTTGAGTAGTCCCCAAACCTTTGAGAAGTGCCCCAAACTTTGCAAAATATCCCGTCCGAAGTGTCCAGGCCTCAAAGTGCTCCGAACCTCAAAAAGTCTCCAAAACGTTACGAAATGTCCAAACCTCATGAAGTGACCCGACCTTGCGAAGTGTCCTGTCCTCGCCAAATGTCCCGTCCTCACGAAGTGTCTCATCCTCAGTAAGTTCCCGAAACCACCCAAAGTGTCCTGAAGCTCATTCTGGTCCTGGTGGTCCAATCAGCAGATCAGTGTGTTCTTGGCTGAGAGGAAGACTGAAGCTTTTTTTCTCCCACTGGACTAGAATCAGGCAGAACGGAAGGAGGGGCTTCTTTTTGAAATGAAGGTCATCTCTCTCTCTTGTCTTCCCCTCCTCCTCCCTCTCCAGGTCATGTTCCCTTCTCTATCATCACTCCCTTACCTCCTCTGTTTCCAAGTGATGTGTACCTGGTGGGCATGGTCAGGCCAGGTCCCGCCCCTCTTCTTCAGGTGTGTGTCTGTGATGTCACTGCTCTATTCCTCCTCCCACTTCCTGGTCCTCTACTGCTACCAGCTGCCCTCACTGCAGGAGGCGTGGCCTCCCAAACGCACCTCTACCAGGTAACAAACCCCCGCCGGGTAACACACAAACCCCCGCCAGGTAAAACACCTTCATATTGCAATGGTTAGGGGCTTAGGGTTAGGGGTTAATGTTTAAACTGTTGTCAATATGTCGCTCAACTCATTTTACACATTCACAATCAGTCATTCAGATTTACCAGGCTTTTAAGCGGTCAAAAAGTCTGAATATGTGTCCGTTCCTCCATAATTATATTCCTTTAGTCCATATAGGTGCACATTTTCATCAAAAGAATCCAAAAGAATCCAAATGCTTTTTGATCAAAATAATCCACATTGTGAATATTGTGACGTGAAGTCCACTGGAACTTTTCTTCCTGCACCGTGCTGTGAGGGTATGCTTGTTGCTGTTACCTTGCTGGCTACAAAATGAAAGTGTCCCCACCTTTCTCTGTTTAGTTTTCACCACAGTAAATACAGACCTAAGGAAAGGAGGTCACATAGAGAAAGGAGTAAACAGTGGAGCAGTGAGACTGAGGATTATAATTACTCCTCATAACACAAACAGCAGTTCTGCCCCCTGCTGGGGCTCTTTAAGCACATTAACATGTATACGTGTTTACACAGTATCGTTTATTTTTCATTAAGCACAAAATATACAGAACACTGCAAAACGTAAACCATAGAGGTGCTTTTATACTGATTGTAGAATGTAGTTTAGAGTTTATAGAGTGTAGTTTATAGATTAGTTTATAGAGTGTAGTTTATAGATTGTAGTTTATAGATTGTAGTTTATAGAGTGTAGTTTATAGTTTAGATTGTAGAGTGTAGTGTATAGATTGTAGTTCATAGTTTAGTTTATAGATTGTAGTTTATAGATTGTAGTTTAGAATGTAGTTTATAGTTTAGTTTGTACAGTGTAGTTTATAGGTTGTAGTTTATAGGGCGTAGTTTATAGTTTAGTTTGGAGAGTGTAGTTTATAGATTGTAGTTTATAGTTTAATTTATAGATTGTAGTTTATAGATGGTAGTTTAGAGTTTATAGAGTGTAGTTTATAGTTTAGTTTGTAGAGTGTAGT
>CALSBV010008614.1:61060-83303 GCA_943590825.1 Bovichtus diacanthus | reverse complement strand
TATTCCTCCACGAACGCTCCCGCTGTCACTTCGGACGCTGGCAGTATTGTCCGCAAAGTCCCGCGGCTCTCTTCTCCAACCTGACGACAAGAAAAAATGAAAGCTTACATGTCAGATCTCACAGATATGTCATGTGCACTGGTTTCAAATTGAAAAGACAAAAAAAACATAATATTTTGACAGTTGTTTGTTTTATTTTCTGTTTTTCATTCATCTGTGAAGCCCTTTGAACTGTATGAAAAGAGCAATACAAATAAAGTTTGACTGATTGTTAATTTATTTAAGATTTTGATGTGGTTAAAAGAACATTCAATTCGAACACAGCTTAATATGCATGCCATGCTTTCCCTCTGCTAAGCATTAGTTTGGAGAAAAAGCTTGCAGAAACACAGATGGTAGCGGCAAAAAGTGGTGAGCAAACATAAAGTGGAGGGCGAACAGCGAGGAGAAGCACAACACAGACTGAAGGCGTGAACAGAAAACAGGGAGCTTGCTTCGCCACTTACTCCTGCTGCTATCATGCGCCCTGTTATTACGGAGTGTGTGATTGGGCGAGGCGGGGGCGGGAGAGTCGGCGGTGGGCTCTGTGTCCGAGCGTGCCGGACCCCCGCCGGGCGTCTTGTCGACGTCATCCCGGGACGCTTCCTCCAGCGGCAGAGAAACCCACTTACGTTTGTCACCTGCCGATGATTGCACACCGAAAACAGAGCGTGAAGAGTTTTGTTCCAAAAAAAAAATCATCCATCTGTTTCTCTAAAATAAAAATCCACTCGTCACTAAACTTCAGCAGCTTCCAAACACTGACTTGGACATAAAACTCAACAAGCTTTTAATGATTTTTTAAAGGATTTTCTTTACGTTAAAGAGCACCTCATTACGTTGAACCGTCGAGTCCAGACAACCCCGAATTGTAATGTGAAGGCACGTGATAAGAACTTGAAAGACCGGTCATTTAAAACCGTGGCGATGTTAATGAAACATTCAACCTGAGATGGTGAGACAAGTTGTATCTCGATAGCACGAGTTATTAAAGGTTAGTCAATGTTGCTGTCGGTGCATGAAGAACGAGTTATGACTGATTCCAACTTAATAGAAATCATAATTTGACATGATTACAATGGTCTGTAACATGCAACCCACTGCAAGTCAGAATTAAACCTTACAGATGCTTTATTTATTGTTATATCACTAATGAGCATGTAAAGGTTTCTGTTTTTTTTTAGTTTGGATACCTTTTACCTACCTACCTACCTAAATTGTTAATAGTATAGAATAATAGAATAGTTTAAATTGAGCAAAATAGGCTTATTCCCTGTCTTGCTGAGAGTTAGATGATAAGATTGAGACGACTTTTATATCCGTCTGTTAAGTATGAAGCTACAGCCAGGAGTATGTTAGCTTAGCTTAGCATAAAGACTGGAAACAGGGGGAAACAGTTAGCCTGGTGCTCTGTCCAAAGTGAACTAAATCTGCCAACAAGCACTTCTAAAATCTGGACAAAAGCCAAAGTGTGAAAAGGACACTTGTTAACTGCTTACAACCAACAACGTCTGTCCTTCTTACACTTGCCGTTTTGTACGTATTAAACAAAATGAGATATAATATGTTAATTTGTGAGCTTTAGAGGTGCTGGTAGGTGGAAGCTAGGCTAGCTGTGTCCCGGTTGCCTGTCTCTATGCTAAGCTAACCATCTGCTGACTGTAGCTTCAAATTTAACCAACAAACATGAGTGGTATCAATCTTGTTAACCAAATCTCAGCAAGAAAAGTTAAAAAGCCCATTTCCTAACATCTAGAACTATTCCTTTAACAGATTTCAGCAATATTTAGTGGAAATTTAGACCATGGCCCAAGGAACAAGCGCTCAAAAACACATCCCTTAAATGTGATAACAACTGGGAAAACTCCATCAGCTGAGGAAGACAGTGAAACAATCAAAAGCTCCAGAACAGCAATAAATGGACCTTGTAGTGAAATTGTTTTGACAATTAATTTTGATAGTTTTGGGAAGGATTTGCCTAAATTGTGAGTTAAGCCATTTCAGTTTTCTTCTCAACTTGTACTAATATATTACTACAAGTTCACTAATGTACTCAAATCTGAAACATGTACCATTGTGTGTATTTGTACAGAGATCCAGGTGAAGATTCACACTTTATATCATTAAAATAACACGTTTTAAAAGTTGTTGCATTCCTGGAAGAGTTCATTTATACTCAAAAAATAAATAAAAACAATATTTGTAAAGGTTGTTTTTCACACAAACTAAGTTTGAAAGTATTTTTGGAACAAAACTCTTCACCTCCTGTGTGGTTTAGACTCAGGAACTCATGAAGTGGCTTGTTTTTTTATTAGCCTCCATAAAGATTGGTGCCTGTTATTTATTGTTTAAATGTCTATTAAAAAAAAGGTGGGAGCGAATCATGGAAGTGCAACACATGAGATGATCAATCAGAGCAGAACATGCACCAACCAAAGTGATCAAAGCAGTTATTGACATGCTCCCTCTACGCAGCAATCAGGGATACTAATCATCGCTGTCCAGTGAAAACGTTCATCTTCAAACTAGTGAATTCTAGAGCTGCAACGTTAAATTGACTATAGATTAGTCCACTGACATAAAATTAACGACTATTTTGATAATTGATTATTAATTGTTTGAGTATTCTTTCATGTAAAAATGAAAAAAAAATGCTGTTGTAAGCCTCTCAAATATGGAGATTTCCAGCGTTACTCTGTTTTATATCATATTAATGTGAATATATTTGGATCTTGGACTGACAAATCGAGACATTTAAATCAACTTGGACATTTTTATGGATTTTTATTAATTAGATAATAGTTAGATGCAGCCCTAGTGGATACTTAGGCTCATGGAAACATTTAAAAACCTAAAAACAATTAGATTATATCGGAAATTGTCAATAAATTAGATTTCTAAGAGTTGACATTCTGGAGATGAATCATTTCCCAGGTCAGAGAGAAATTAGTATTAATCAAACTTTGATCTGAAGCTACTACAATCATCCTTATTAATTTAAAAAAGGATGCTGTTTAACATGCTGAGTGGGAAACAACTGCTCACCTTCACTCCCCCTCTTCTTCAGGCTGGCACTCTTGGGGTCCTGTCCCGCCTTGGACTCTCCGTCTTGAGGCAGCTCTCCCAGCGGGTCCGGCTGAGCTTCCTGGTTCTCTTTGCTCTCACCGCCGTCATGGCTGCTCTCTGACTTTCTCTCAGTTCGATCGCTCGTCTTCTCCTTCTCTCTGCGCGCGGTGGGAGGCTTCTTCCCGTTGTTGTTGAGGACATTTTGTTGTTGCTGGAAGGTAGAGAGAGAACAGCTTTTAATAACACTGGTGAGACGTCATGTGTCCTTTTTATTCATTCACATTTCTGTTTTTGAATTTAGTTTTTCATATGCTTGTTCTGCGTCAGTTGTTGGTTTGTCAAAATCACATTTTGGGTTTGAGTTTGGGCTCTCGATGCAAGAATAAAACACTAACTCGCACAGCAAATTAAAAAAAACACTGAAATGTCAGAATAATAGATTTCATTTTTTACCACTGATCTTGTCAAAGAAATTATGTTTAAGATCATTACATTTTATATCTGCTTCTACAGATTACTTTCTGAACATTTTAGAAAAATCAAGTAAATACAAGACACTTCAAAAGGGATTTTTCTGAAATCCTCAAATCACCCCTGTAGAGCTAGGAGCTGCAGAACTGAGATAGGAGCTAAATCTGGTACGATATGTCTCTTTGTGTGAGATTAATGTTTTTGTCCCTGACAAATAAAATGTAGATAAACAAAACTAGACTCATCAACTGATATAGTGGTTTTCTAAAAATAGATAAGTCAAAAGATAAGGATGAAAGATATGTTAGTTACACAAAACCAGGCTTGGTTTTTACTGACTTTTCTTGAAATGTATGGTTTTTTTTGGCCTGTTAATCTGAGGAATAATTTTTATTTATTTTTTTTTTTTTTATAATCACTCGCAGTAGTTTGTGGGATTCACTGCTCTAATTGTTCTTTACTGCAACGACTTTGACCTTTTGTTTTTCTAGCTCGATTTAAAGCAATACAACACAAAAGACATATTTTCCCTACTGTCCTTTGTTGTTTTATACCAACGTGGAAAAAGTGAAAGACGTCATTTTGTATTTTATTTTACTTCTAGAGAAAAGGACAGGAGCCTGTGAGGTCAAACTGTTCAGCGGTTTTTACATATATACTCAAATAAATCAAATATTTTAACATAACTTTTCTCCTCGCCTTGCCTGAAGAACATTTGATACGTTTTTTTTACAACAACAACGCCTTTAAGTTCTCTGGATTTACTGTATGTGAGCTTCTTAAATTTGGGCTCAAAGTGGGACCACAAACTTAAAAAGAAAAGAAATATTTGTACCAAATCCTAAACATTGTTTGATGGTTTTAGTGCTCATCTAGTGAGCAGAAATCAGAAAACCTCTTCTGTAATCCAACTAGCAGAAAAAAAGCACAAGTTGTGGCCTTTAATATATTCAAATAAATAAACAAACGCACGCACGCACGCACACACGTCTCACCTCCTTGGCCAGTTCACCAGGTGTGGGCCAGTTTGTGATATCACTGAAGTCACTTGACTGTAAAATTAGAAAAAGAAAAGACATTTAAAAACGACAAATCATTAATTCAACAAGTCGATGACCTGGACTCATTTATATTATTTTAACAGTGTGCGAGGGTCAGGTGGAGTCCGAGTGCACTTCTGGTAGAAACCAGCGTTGTGGAAAAGGAGGTCAGTGCTCCGTCTGTGGGGAAACTGCAAACAACTACGATAAACAGGCCAAGTTTCCAGTGCTGTGAATGTTGTACATTTGGCCAGCCTGATATGAGATCAAGGTTAGACAGACGAGTGTTAGCGCTGCACAGTAAGTAGAGCCGTGTTTTGGCAAAAACCTGGCGATGTATGTAAAAATATATTGCGATACAATACATCTCTGCAAGTAAACTATTAATAAAAAACCAAGTGTTCGAGAATTGATACAGTATCACAAAACATAATATCGCTCAAATGGATCGATATTTTCTTACACCCCTAACAGTAAGTAAAAAATAAGAAGATATTTTAATCATCATTCTAATACAGGTGTTGTACCTGAAGGACGTTTTTTACTGTGCTTTTGGATACAAACGTAGTGGAACAAAACTAAATATTCTGCTGCATGTGTATATACTGTATGATTAAAGGGTCAGTTCACCCAAATCAAAAAATAACTATTATTGAAAAATGTCACTAAATGGTACAAGAACCTCTGATCACCACAAAGGCTGTTATTTATCTTTTTTTAATATATATATTATTTTTTTTTTTTTGCATATGTCAATATTGTTGACAATTCTTTTATTCATAATATACATTAAGTCTTTAAATTTTTAAAAGAGAAAAGTGGGAAGAAAGTGATTTTTTTTTTGTTGCCACATTCTAATTTATATATGCTCTTCAAATATATATGATGGAAAAAAGCTACGTAAAACCGTTGGAAAAATGTTGAATAAAAAGTCTTTATTAAAAAAAATTATAATTTTTTAAGCAGCTAATCTTTAATTTCTGACTGTAAAAGATAAAGCTAAATCCACTTACATAAATGTAAAACTGCTCTTACAGTTGAAAAATACTCGCTTCAATTTATCAGTATTGAGTTATAAAAGACAATTAGAAAACCTAAGATTTATTTAATAGGTTTTTGGCATCAGGGCTCCTCGGCTTTGAAACGACGTGTCTGAGGAGACGAGGCTTGCAGGATCATAACCATTTTTAAATTACTTCTTAAAACCCTCTTTTATAGACTTGCTTTTACGTGATGTCGTCTTTTAATTGCTTTTTTCTTTATTTTATTGACATGTTTTTATCTATTGTACCGTTTTATCTTTCATCATCATTGTCTTCTCTCCACTTCGCATCATCTGTCTTCATGTGATCATTTTTAAATGAATTTCGTTATTAAACGGTGTAATCCCATTTACGATACACCCGTAAAACGCTGAACATTACAAGGTATTCTTAAAATAAATGTTGAGAAATGTTAGTTTCAGTGTTTTTTCCTTCAGGCACCACTTCAATACGATTATGAAGTGAAATGGAGAGGATGAATTCAGACAAAAGTGACATCCTTTGACATGAAAATATCGTCATTTTTTTATGGTTGTCAGTACAAAGAGAGAGAAGAGTCCCCCAGTAATACCCTGCGTTCTAAATCCTAAAACCTTGTAAACACACAAAACTTCTGTTTACATTCCCTATTTCTCACCAAAACGCTTTATCAAATATGTTTAAAGCTTTTTCTTAATCAAACGTTTGCAATGACATTTCTTAAAGTATTCCAAATCCTGTATTGTTTACCTCCATGACTTTTACAGTGCATCCGGAAAGTATTCACAGCGCTTCACTTTTTCCACATTTTGTTACGTTACAGCCTTATTCCAATTTGTATTAAATGAATCTCTTACCTCAAAATTCTACACACAATACCCCGTTATGACAATGTGAAAAAAGTTTTCTTTAGAGTTTTGCAAATTTATTAAAAATAAAAAACTAAGAAATCAGATTTACGTAAGTATTCACAGCCTTTGCCATGAAGCTCAAAATTGAGCTCAGGTGCATCCTGTTTCCACTGATCATCCTTGAGATGTTTCTCCAGCTTAAATGGAGTCCACCTGTGGTAAATTCAGTTGATTGGTAATGATTTGGAAAGGCACACCTGTCTATATAAGGTCCCACAGTTGACTGCATGTCAGATCGCAAACACCAAGCATGAAGTCAAAGGAATTGTCTGTAGACCTCCGAGACAGGATTGTCTTGAGGCACAAATCTGGGGAAGGATACAGAAAAATGTCTGCTGCTTTGAAGGTCCCAATGAGCACAGTGGCCTCCATCATTCGTAAATGGAAGAAGTTTGGAACCACCAGGACTCTTCCTAGAGCTGGCCGGCCGTCTAAACTGAGCGATCGGGGGAGAAGGGCCTTGGTCAGGGAGGTGACCAAGAACCCAATGGTCACTGTCAGAGCTCCAGCGTTCCTCTGTGGAGAGAGGAGAACCTTCTAGAAGGACAACCATCTCTGCAGCAATCCACCAATCAGGCCTGTATGGTAGAGTGGCCAGACGAAAGCCACTCCTTAGTAAAAGGCACATGGCAGCCCGTCTGGAGTTTGCCAAAAGGCACCTGAAGGACTCTCAGACCATGAGAAACAAAATTCTCTGGTCTGATGAGACAAAGATTGAACTCTTTGGTGTGAATGCCAGGCGTCATGTTTGGAGGAAACCAGGCACCGCTCATCACCAGGCCAGTACCATCCCTACAGTCAAGCGTGGTGGTGGCAGCATCATGCTATGGGGATGTTTTTCAGCAGCAGGAACTGGCAGACTACCGTATTTTCCGCACTATAGGGCGCACTGGATTATAAGGCGCACTGTCAATGAATAGTCTATTTTCGATCTTTTTTCATATATAAGGCGCACCGGACTATAAGGCGCATTAAGCGAAACAAAACAGTCAGATAAGTCAAACTTTATTAAACGTGTTCACAAAAACTCTCAACATTGTTCAAACGTTAATGAGCGTATTCACAATAACTCCCAACCTTGTTCAGTTGTAACACGTAAAAAAAACAGTCTGATACCGCTAAATCAAACGTTAGCGTATTCACAATAACTCCCAACCTTGTTCAGTTGTAACACGTAAAATACAACACAATACACTCACTTGCAGCTGCTCTATTCCCATGTTCTACTGCGTGACTGATAGCCTTGAGTTTGAAGTCCGCGTCGTAAGCGTGTCTCTTGACAGGCGCCATTTTGGAGTCCTTATACACACACACGCTGTAATATTATGGTGAAGCACAGTATGTATCACTCCGCGACGCTCCTGACCACGGTAGCCGTAATGCTGCAAGCGGTGCAGCTTTGTAGTTTACCAAAGTCGCACTAAAACATTTTGACAGAGCGCCGTGAGCGCCGTGTACCACACAAAATCGCTTTGAGGTCAGTAAGCACAACCAGAATTAATCCATATATAAGGCGCTCCGGATTATAAGGCGCACTGTCGTTTTTTGAGAAAATTAAAGGCTTTTAAGTGCGCCTTATAGTCCGGAAAATACGGTAGTCAGGATAGAGGGAAAGATGAATGCAGCAATGTACAGAGACATCCTGGATGAAAACCTGCTCCAGAGCGCTCTTGACCTCAGACTGGGGCGAAGGTTCATTTTTCAGCAGGACAACGACCCTAAGCACACTGCCAAGATCTCAAAGGAGTGGCTTCAGGACCACTCTGTGAATGTCCTGGAGTGACCCAGCCAGAGCCCAGACTTGAATCCGATTGAACATCTCTGGAGAGATCTGAAAATGGCTGTGCACAGACGTCTCCCATCCAACCTGATGGAGCTTGAGAAGTACTGCAAAGAAGAATGGGCAAAACTGCCTAAAGATAGGTGTGCCAAGCTTGTGGCATCATATTCAAAAAGACTTGAGGCTGTAATTGCTGCCAAAGGTGGATCTACAAAGTATTAAGCAAAGGCTGTGAATACTTACGTAAATGTGATTTCTTAGTTTTTTATTTTTAATAAATTTGCAAAAATCTAAATAAATCTTTTTTCACATTGTCATATTTGGGTATTGTGTGTAAAATTGAGGAGAGAGATTAATTTAATACAATTTGGAATAAGGCTGTAACGTAACAAAATGTGGAAAAAGTGAAGCGCTGTGAATACTTTCCGGATGCACTGTATATAGCAGTCGTCTTTCTCACCGTCTTTGCTGCAACATTGCTGCAAATTTCAGCCTTTCTGCCACGTGTAGATGAGTAGAATAATGTGGCAGGCTGTGCTCCATAGCACTTTGAGGTCAAAAACCCCACAGAGTACCTTTTTTAAAAACTTAATTCAGAAAATGTCCAACTTATCAGCCTTCCTGGTTGAAACTGTACAGAATTTGAGTCTCCAATATATAAATAAAACTCCAAAGTAGAGAAAATATTTTGTTAAACAAGGTGAATCTTGTGAATATGTAACTGTCACATACTGACGACACATTGTGTGTTGAATCACAATTTACAGTGAAATTAGACCAAAACACATCATACAGAAAACCCAGTATAAAAAGGACTGACTCAATATTATAGTTTAATAAATTAAATAAAATCATTTGGAGTTTATATGATATAAAATTCTCACAGGCTGTAAAAAAACAAGATTTTAGTTTCAAACATAAAAGATTTGGTCTCATATAAGGAATTACAGTACATGTTAATATTGTGATAATGATTATAAACAAACTGGCCGGTCCTGACAGAATGCGAGTACAGTGCAGCTTTAGTGTAACCCGTGACCTTGACCATGAAATGAGCAAGAAACAGGTTGCATTCTGGGTCATACTTTCTGTGTGAAGGTTAAGACCAAAGTTAGTGATTCCTGGAGTAACTAAAAGTACTTAAGTACTGTCGCATTAAAGAGCCACAGCGCTGATGCACTCAGAGAGATGTTGCCGTTTCAAAACCATCAGTACCGGTTTGAAGTTTATAAACTGTGTTCATTCAAATTCTGACATTTTTAATAATATTTTGCTTCCCTCTAACCATAAATTTAAAACACCTGCAGTGAAAAAACGGGTTGGAAAAGCTAACAAAAAACAGCCAGCTTAAACCAGCTAGTGTTCGGCAACTGGCAGATGTGAATTTCACATCCTGCATGTCAGCGCCTGGCAGAAGTTACAGTGCTGAAATATGAAACGCCAACAAAACATGTTAGTTTATTTACAGTTGAGAAGGGGGAACACTCAAAGACAAATCCTCACTTACGACGACATCGTATTAGGTTTCAATGCAGACATAAGTTAAGACATCAAAAGGAATATTTCTCCCCCAAAAATGACCATTTGTATATGAATTCGTGCATGCCTCCACAGTGAATTAAGAATCAAAAAATGGAGAAAAGTTTTTATGAATTGATGCAGCAATACCACATCAAAACACCCGTTTACTTTCACACAACTCATGCAGTAAAATCCAAGACTCATTGAAACTGTTTTATGCTCACTACTTCACAAACTTTTTTTGAATTTTTGATAAAGCTTCAGCGTTGATATACAAAAGGTCATTTTTTGGCGGTGAAGTATTCATTTAAACAATACAAACGAAGTGGCAGCATGTGCCGGCACTAACCTCTAACAGAGAAACGTTGGAAGCTTAAAGAAAACAAAAAAGTAAAGAGCAATTACCTTGCTGGATTTTCTCGTTCTGGGCTTGCTGGCACGGACGACTTTCAGAGCGTTTTGTTGATCTGCAGAATCAATGAGTGAAAGTGACATATTTGACATGCAAAGGGTTTTTAACCCCTTTTTAATAACCAGTATTTAACAACCCCTGGAAGGTTGCACAACTGAAGTCATGAAGTAATCTACGTCTGCGTGCTTTGTCTTCTGTGCAGCATTTGGGAATTTCTTTTGGAAACATTTTTAAAAAATAAGCTCCCCTACCCCCAGGGACAGAGTGACTGAACTAGTTAAAGGTGTTTTGAGTACAGCCAACCACGGTATGTGGCTGCGTCTCCACGGGCAGCTGCATGCTGGGAGTGGCCCGCTGCAGCCTGACTGTCCCTATCGCTCTGCAGAGGATGGTCGGATTGATAAGAGAGACGGGCCCGAGGCTTCAACATGAATGGGTGTGCGCTTACTGAGCCTGCATGCAGGCGTCCACCCTCAGAGCTGGTGGTACAGTAACACTTGTAAAACGACTGTTTGACTGAGTTGAACAAAGATGCCGTTTTCATTTCTGTCACATTATCACCACATAAATATCACCACAACAAGGTTATAACAGTTTGGACTTTTCAATTTCATTTTAGTTTAAGTTTGTTTTTAGAGTAAGTTTGCTAGTTTGAGTTTTTCAGAAGGGTTTCATTTTAGTTTTTATACATTTAGTTTTAGCTTGTTTTTGTCTCAGAATCATGAAGCGATGTGTAGAAATGGCCATAATGTTTGAATCGTTTGAGTTGGGAATCAACTTGAGAACTCTTTCACTACTGAAAACAAAAGTTGATGAGGTTATGATATATCATTGCTAAAAAACTGAAATGATTTTAGGTTCTTTTTTTTTTTTAACCAGGCGATATAGTTTCAGTTTACCACAAGAATGAATCAGTACTCTTATCAATACATTCTTACATTGAAAAGGTGGACTGTCTTTTTCCTTTCAACATTCAAACAGGCACTGTGGTAATTATCTGATTAGACAGAAAGTTAATCAAACTAATTCTGAACAGTCAATTATTAAAGTACTCCACCATTTTAGAACTAAACTTTCATAAAGTTCAAGGGGCTTGTAACAGCAACATTTGTAAAAAGATATTAGTCAATTTGAAGGAGAGGCTGAGATATCCTGACAAAAACACCAACTCCTACATTTCCCATAATGCAACAGTGCCTTCCATTACACCCTCCTTGTCTGATAAAAATACACAGCTTTCAAACTCCACAAAACAGTCTAGTTCTAGTGTACTTTGAGAAACTGTGATGGACATTTTTCACTATTTGTTTTGACATTGTATAGCCCAAACAATTAAAATCGATGAATCTTAAAAATAATTGTTAGTTTCAGCCCCATTTTTATGATATAAATACATAGAAACTAATTAGCAGATTATATTCGTCAACAATCTTTTTAAAATCAATCAATTAATTGTAATTTATAAAACAAGAATGGCAGATAAAACATTTCGAGGACATCACCTGGGTTCTGAGAACTTTTACAAATTGAAACAAAACAATTAATCAATTAACCAGAAAAAAACTATTTATTTCAAAACAGTTGTTTAAACTGTTTTATATTTTCCGATTTTGTTTTGTACAGCACTTTGAGCTGCATTTCATCTATCAAAAATAGCTATTATTAGTGTAATTAACTGCTGATAAAATAATATTTAATTGCTACCCACTTTTGTTTGTTTTTGTTTTGTTCTCTGTATTACATATCATTGTTGAATTAAATTGTGTGGATTTTTACAATATTTGTCATTAAGACGTGTGGACTCTGGGCACTTCTGAGGGCCATTTGTATTCCATTTCCTACAATTAATGATAAACTGATGCATCACAAATATAGTAAATTCGATCCATTGAAAGTAAAATCGTTAGTCTTAACCTTAACCTATTAATTTAACTGTTCCACCTGTCCAGCCACCTTGTTCACATACTTTCACTAGTGACAGTGGAGAGCAGGAGGCTGGTGGGAGTAACTGCAGGCAGCCAGGCCATTGGACATGCAAAACGTGTCTTTACAGCAGCAGCTAGCCTGCACTGTCTTAGCTTTTTTTTTCTCCCCCAGAGACAGTAGACACATGAAGCTGATTGTTGGGCTCATTTGGTTCTTCCTCATGTGCTTCATTCACCCCAACACCATGAAAACAGTGTGAGGGGGGGGGGAGGCAAATATGCTACCATAAACACCTCTTGACATTCAAGTTTAAACACTTCATTCAAGCCTTTTTTTAAAGTCCCATTGAGGTATGACACATTAAAAAAAAAAGGATTTCTCTGCAGGGAAGCTGTCAAAATGCTGCAGCAACGTGCTCACACTGCTGCTGGTTGAGCTGTAACCATAATGTCACTTTAAAAAACACTTGTCAAAATCATGTGTAGACTTTTAAAACCGTCTCACCTTTCTCTTGTGAGCTTGAGTTGTTGATATTGTTGCTCGGTACTCTGCCCGTCGTCCTTTTAGTCCACGGGTTGACTTTCGGCGGAGGAGCTTCCACAACTTTCCTCTTCACCGCCTCGACAGCCGAGTCAGCGTTGCTGCTTTGGTCATTTTCTTTATCGTTTTCTTTGCATTTCTTGTGCGAGTCCGCCTCGTCGCTGTGGCAGTCCACTAGCTGCTTTTCCGAGCCCTTCTGGGGCTTGTCTTCGTGCTCTTGAGCCCCTGCCTCGGACTTGTTTTGGTTATTCTCCTCGGAGCTGGCCGCTGTCAAACCCGAGCCAACCTGACTGCACTCAACCTCTGTGGACATCCTGCTAGTTTCCTAACAGCGCACAGTGTTAAATCCAGTGTGAATATTTGGTCCTTGCTCTCTTATCCCAGAGAAAAGTCGCAAGAAGCTCAGGGGGAGACCACATCCACAACTTGGGGTAAACAACTTTAGGGCTGGACCTCGCTAGCCAGCTAGCCAAAGTAGCTCCTGAAGCTAACAGTTAGCTAGCTAGCGACCATGCAGAAGTCAGCGAGCTAAATGTTGTTTTTTTCCCCTTAAATCGACCGTTTCATACCAACAAGTAGTTACCTCACACTCCGGAGTCAGCCGCCATGTACACGAAACACTCTGATTCGGTTCGTCTGCGAGTTTTCTGTAACTTTAAAAAAAAAAAAAAAAAAAACTAGTACAGCGACCTCCTCGCTGTCTGTCTCTGGTTTCAACTCCACGCTACCAGCGAAGAGCTCGTGCAGCCAGCTGCTGTCCGCCTGTAAACAGTGACTCTGCTGCCCCCGGCGGCCACGCGGCGGTACTGCAACACACACACATTAATACAGTAACATAGGTGTAAAAGGAGACACGACAGGTGAATAGGGTAAAACAAATAACGAATTGATATAATCATTAAACTTCCCCAGTTGATTACTGACATCAAGGCAATATTTTTTTGTATTACAAGTTTTCTTAAATGTTATGTTTAAATATGAAAATTAGGCGTTTTTTTATTAAATATGTGCTCATTTGCAGACATTTCCATAACTCTGAACACTGGATAAAGCCAGGTTCAGTGTTTAGATATTTGGATATTTCTTTTTATCATTTCATAAATCAGTAAATACAGTTAACAGCCATAAAATAAATCAGTTTTCGTAATTTTTTTTAGCAATAAAATGTTCTATAAATGAGGCTATGAATGATATGTGGACAAACTCCTCTGTAAAAACCTTCAGAATATAGATAGGAATGAAACTGGAAAGTTTGGTGTATGTAAGTGCTACTGAAGTGGAGGTTTCTGGCTTAGTCTGAGAAAAAAACTAATTTTGAGAAAAAAGATATATATTGTAAAATTGAGAAATTCTACTAGACACTGCAGGTGAATAAGGTAAAAATATTTAACTGATAGGTATCACAATAACACATTCCCAGATGATGAGTAAGACGATTAGTTTTTATATTACAAGTTTTCTAAAATATTATGTTTTAATGATCTAATGCTAACTTTTAGGAAATTTAGGATAAATCTACAGATGCAAATAGACAAAGTTAGTAAAATAAACACAGAAATGTGTATTCTGTATGTTTTCTTTCCACTACTCTGAAAGAAGATATTATATGGAAGCAACATTGCCCCAACTCTCAAAATTGACCAGAGCATAAAAACACATGTTTTGGCTTTAGTGTCTTACAGAAATACAAATAAATGAGAAACTAAATATACTTAAATGATCAAAAGTAAAAAATATTCCTAATGGCTAAGATTTTACATAGAGCTGTGGGGGAAGAAGTAGCCTCCTCAGATCTTAAATAAGATGGATAGTTCATTTTACTGTCTCAATAGTTACATTTCAGCTTTGAGTTTATACCCAAATCAGATCAAATTTATCACAGTGCTGTTAACTCCCAGTGTAGACGGATACACGGGTCAATACTACATTTACAAAACAACATTTACAAGATATAATGGGACAAAATCAGAGCTTAATATGTGTTTTTTTTGCACTCAGTGACATGACAATGTCTGTTGTACATGACCGTATATGCAGACATTTAGGTGCAAGAGTTTGTGTGTAAATATACAGTATGTAAGTGTATATGTGTGTGACAAATGCAACAACATATATATAGCATAGATGTAGTCGTTTTTACACATTTTAATGCAGAAATGTTACATATTATACCTATAATTCAGTGTCAACATAAAAACAAACGTGCCAGACAACTAAAAAGTCATGATATAACCAGAAAATGTCTACTGGTAATGTATTTTCACAAAATAAATGACTTATACTGAAAGTTCAACTTTATTCTCAACATTTTGACTTTATTCTCGAAATGCAGATTTTTTTCTCCTATTATTTTATTTTATTTTTCCTTAAGCCTGGTCCTGATACTCTTCCAGTATTGAATTATTGAGAATTTTTCAGTATACGTCAGAATAATTTTCCAGTATATCTAACCGCAGAAGAAGGGACATATACATACATATAGTATATTTGTCAATAAATGTAGAAAAATAAGTCTTATCTGAGTTAGGTTCCTATTCTTAGATTACATTTATTTCTCTTTTATTTACTATATAAACTTTAATTTATCTATGTCAATTTTATTTTATTATTTTTTAATTTTATTTTGAAAAAAAATCATTATTATTAGCCTATTTTTGATACTGTTCCAATCACAAAATGCAATCCTATATATTTTATATAATTTGTTTTATATCTGTGAATGTACATTTTGTAGCATTGACACAACACATACATGTATGATCTCCTATGGCTCAATAAAACTATTTGAAATAGAGTAAATTGTTAAAAAAAATAATAAAATCTTAACTGAAGATGCAATCTGAGTTTAAAATAAAAACATCTTTCACACTAACGTATGTCAGAGTTCCCTAAGTGTTTATGTTTTTATGTTAGTGCCTCGCTCTGTCTGTCGAACTACAGATAATTAAACACAAAGAGCAGAGACATCAGCGTCATGGAGAAACGTTTCGGTGCAGACGACGCGACTCGGGGTCTGGTGTAGATGTAAGGATGCTCCTGGAGAAAATACAAGAAAAAAATTAGCTCATAGGAATTTTAAAATATAAAAATCTCCAACATGTCAGTCGTGTTTGTACCTTTGTTGGGCAGATGAGTTTTATTGGCTCTGAAAATGTCTTTATCATCTCTTTCTCTCCTTCAGGCTGGAACTGAGGAGGAAATGTGTTTAGTTTTGAGAGTTAGTATTTGAAAAA
The DNA here is from genome assembly GCA_943590825.1 of Bovichtus diacanthus. NCBI lineage: Eukaryota > Metazoa > Chordata > Actinopteri > Perciformes > Bovichtidae > Bovichtus > Bovichtus diacanthus. Next base: position 67,342 of record CALSBV010008614.1, on the reverse strand, counting down.
CGTTTTTTTGTCAGTAAGATGTTTTGTTATTCCAGTATTGGCATAGTTTTATAATTTGCTACACAGCTCTTAATGCAAACACAAGAGTTTCTATCCATTCTAAACCCAATAAATATTGATGCAAATATCAATCAGATATCAGAGACTGTAATCCTATCTAAACCAAACCTTTATCTAATTAAAAACCACCTTTAACAGTTAAGCAAACATTATAAAACTAATAAAACATCACCATGTTGTTCCATAGTCCCTTTGCCAGCTCCTCGTGTCCCTTAACAGTGAAGTGGAAACAATCTGCCGTGAAGAAGCTCAAATCCATCGTCCCGTCCTGGAGTACAAATAAAAACAAAATCACTAATAAATAGATTATTGGTGCAAACAAAAAGCAACCAATACATTCTGTAAATGTTTAATTGTGTGTGTGAGAGAGACTTACAGGAAGTCTTGGAGGTCCTGCCTCCTCTAAATACGGTTGCAGAACGACAGCAAAGTCCTTTTTGAAGAAACGCTCGCCGTGCAGAAGCTTCTCTAATCTGCTCTTTAAAGAAGGGACGTTAAAATCACGTCAGCACGGTAAAGACTTTTACTGCCTCATAGCACGACATCTACTGTGCATCATAGGAGGTATTTAGTCCTTCTTCGGAGTCCATAAAAGTATTTCAGATGGCAACCTCCAAAAATCAGACATTAATGTCAAATGAATGGATGTTAACCAAGGTCCATTTTAACATGAACAAGCAGAGTCTATGTTTTTATAATTTCACCATGAAATAGTCTTCTATTTAAAGGCTTTTTTTTTAATTTTAGCCATAAGAGTGGATTGGAGTTTTCTTCTATTTTGTATAAATGTCAAATGCTTCGTTTTTGTATTAGGTTTGTGTGAAGATGTCAGATTTACTTAAAATATACTGAATTGGGACATTTTGCATGGTCATCCCTGGGCTACTGAGGTGAAATCCTTATTTTATTTATCATACCTTTAAATCAGTGCCAACATTAAAATAAATGTGCCACATTTATTTTATCTTTGGTCAATTTAACAACAAGAAATATATATTAATTTATTTTATTTTGAAAAAAAAATCCTTCCTCTTTTTAACTTGTTTATTTTTGATACTATTCCAATCTCAAAATACAATCCTATCTCTTTTATGTCATCTGTTTTATATATTTGTGAATGTACATTAATATAAATCTTTAGTATAAATGCAAATGAACATTGACGTAACGATATGTATGTATAAATCTCAATAAAACTATTTGAAATATTTTTTTTTACTTTTGGTAAAACCAACTCTTAATTTATTTATTTTTTATTATTTTGTTTAGGAAAATATTCTCTCACCTGGAATTTATAGTTAATCCGCTCCAGCTCCTTCAGCTCGGTGGAGTTTTCTTCAGGTCGAACGAGACACGAGCAGAAACGCCTGACAGCAGATTATCAGATTATCACACTATTGGATTATCAAATGATCTAATTAACAGATTATCAAATCAATTATGATTTTTAATCCTCCAACATTTGGACGCTGATATAAAAAGAAATCAGTACATCAGCAGGATTTATTTAGAGATTTTTTTTTTTTTCTTAATTAACAGAATATATGAATTTTATTATGTTTTGATGCATATTGTCTTTGAATGGTTGATAGGATTTTCTGAATGTTTAGGTTTATTCTGAACGAATCAAAGTCAATAAATAAATGTTTAGCTCAAAAACAAATAATAATTATAGGAACATTAAGGATTTTTAAGTAAAATAATAGTTTAGTCTAAATCTAAACCTAATTTTTCACATTTTATTGATGAAGTTTGGATCAAATCTCTGTCTAATCGGATTTTAAAGCTACATTTTATGTGATAAATATATGAATAACATGTGTTACCTTCCTGAAAATGGAAATCTAGCGAGCTCAGCAACTGATTTGATCCTTGTTCACTCTTAATCTGACAATGGTGAAAAGTGATGAAACAAAGATTTGTTATTTAAAAACAATCTGAGGACGTTTAAACATTTAGTGCCGGAGGATTTAAGTAAAAGTATTGTGAAAATATTCAATTGCAAGTAAAAGTTCTGCTCTGAAAATGTTAAAATGTTAAAATATGTAAGTATAATCAGGAAAATGTAGATAAAAGTATTAAAAGTATAAAAATGTCTCCTGGGATTGTTATTCTATTATATATTATATAATATTATTACTCGTGCATTGATGTAAAAGCAGGATTTTACTGGCGTAGTTGGTTGCGGTGGCGCTCATTTTGAACTATTATCTAATGATTATTTTCATTATGTTTGAATCTGCTAATTATTTTCAACATTAATCGATTGACTGACTTGTTTCTGTCCAACCAACAGTCCAAACTACAACATTATCACTAACACATTTAAATAATTAAAAAGGATAAGCAGAAAATTGATGATTTGTGAAATGTTTTTACAAGAAAAATGATTCAACGTTTTTTTATATATAGATGCCAATTAATTTTCTGTTTAATCGACTAATCATTTCAGCTGTACTTGTATAAATTGTTGGTAGTTTAATTTCAATTTTAGGATAAAACTTCATATTTCTTAAGCTCTTCTTAGGTTTTATATACAACAATCTGAATTTGTAGAGTAACTGAAGCTGTTTGACAAATGTATTGAAGTAAAAAGTACAATATTCCCCTCTGAGAAGTATAAAGTTACCTGGAGTTTGTACCTAAATACAGTACTTGAGTTACATTAAGTTACATTCCAGCTCTGACTATCTTTTAATATAACGTGGTGGTAAAAGTTAGATCCTGGAGGTGAGAGGTTTAAAAGATGGAGGTAACTTTTGCAGCTGACAGCCCAGAGTGGGTCTCTGAACTTCTCTGAGAGGCTTCATGGGAAGAATCTGCACCACGTTCACGATCGTCCTGGGAATCTGAAACCAGAGGAAACAACATCCACTCACTTCTTTTAAATATCTGCATGTCCTCCCTCATACTTCACGGTGTCAGTATGTCAGCGGAGGGAAGGACAAACTGTTCCCAGGAGCTCTGAACATGAAGAAATTCATCCAACATTTGCACAGATGCATCCAAATATAAATGTAATAAATAAATAAAAGTCACAATTTAGCTTCACAGACAGTAGTAATTCTTTATGTGTGTTTTTATCAATAAAACTGGCTGAATTAATAGTTTTTTAGTGGTGTAAATTCAACCCTCCCTTTATTTTTTCAACATTTATCCACGTAGAGAGATGAAAAAGAAACCTGCCTCTGATGAGTATTAGCATAGTAACAGCAGCATTATGTAAGATGATGTCAGCATTGAGTAGTAGAGAAAAGTATTTTTACTCAGGTACTTTGCTGACTCTTAAATCTTACCTCCTCCATCATCATGTCCAGAGCTTTTGTCATGTAGTGAATGAAGCCGTCGGGGGAGAACAGAGTCTGTGCAGAGTAAAGACGAAGCTCAGATTTGTAGTCTGATATTATTTCTCCTATCTCTTTATTATTTTTGTACACTTAAATTATTCATCTTAATGTTCATTGCTGAATTCCCAACTTTCCACTGCTGCATAATAGGTTGAATAGTTTTTGTCTCCCATGATAATCGCATCACGGTTTGTCCTGAAAAGGATAAAACTGTGGGGAGAAGACACTTAATACTTTTTATTTCTTAGCATGAGGAACCTAATATCAAGCTGGAGAACCGTGTTTCTCCGCCCTCTCTGGGGTTCAACGTTGAATCTCCTGCATCACTGCTGGGTGTGGTTGAACAGAAGTGTTGCACCTGCCCACGGCCAACAGTAACGTCACGGTGCTTTACAATTTAATAATTGAATTGTAACTGAGCCCAACAAGTACTGCGACGACATATTAGGGCCATTGGAGGTAAAAATAAATAAATAATTATGAGTCAGGGGAAGAGGGGTAATAGTCGGAGAAAAACTCAGAATATCCAAAAATTAAAATTGTACATTTACTCAGAAATAACTTTGATAATCGCTGAATTAAAATTGGCTAATTTAGGAGAAAAAACGTAAAAATTTAAGAGAAAAAACTTGAATATTCTCTGAGATTAAAGTGGTAAATGTACGTGAAAAACCTCACTAATTTTTACATTCTACATTTTTTTATTTTTCGAGAAAATTATTATTAATAATAAAAATAATTAGAAAGTCATAAATTTGCAAGAAAAAAATATATATAATAAAGCAATGTGGTTCCTTTACAACTTTTTTGTAAAAAAAAAAATTTAATCTCAGAGAATTTCTGTTTTTGTATTTTTCACAAATGTATGACTTCATCATTTCAGAGAATATTAAAAAAAGATTTCTCTTACATTTGTTAATTTATTTTCGGAAATTTACCACTTTAATCTCACAGAATATCCAAGTTTTTTCCGCATAAATGTTGAACTTTAATCTCGGAAATTCTGAGTTTTTTCCCATCTATGGCTTCACTTATTATTATTATTTTTTTTTACCTACAATGGCCCAAAATTGGGCAAATACAGATTTACAGAACAAATAGATGTCTTACTTTGTCTTTGCAGTAATCGCAGATGTCGTTCATACCGATCATCATCGTCACCACCTTCCAGTCCTCTTCAAAGTTCAGACCCTGAAAAAGAAGATTTGTTGATCAACGTCACATATAGGAAATAATTAAGATTATTAATAATTTAATGAGAAGAGTGATGAGCGCTGAGACTTACGGGATAGGACTTGAACGTGTCGATCATGTGTCTTATCTGATCTGAGACGTTTCTGAAGAAGAACAAACAATGTTCAGTCAATAGTTTCATCATTAAAAGATTATCAAACCGTAAATATTTAGATCTTTGAGCTTCAAGGAAAACATTATGTTTCCTACAGTTGCATGATGAAAATTGTGTTTTCATTACTTTATATATATATTGTATTTAATTATTTACTTAATGATATTATATATACGGCTGGTCACATATACTTTGTATTTAATTGCTCTTGATATACTTTTTATTTTTTTTGTTTTATAGACCTCTATTTATTTTTTTACTTTCTCTGTTTATCTGAACATATTTCTTTTTTTCCACTCAATCAATAAAAGCTTAACCTGGTGGTGGTATTTCTAACTTTATTTTTTAAAATATTATTATTATTATTATTATTATTATGATAATAATAAGAATTATTATTATTATTATTATTATTATTATTATTATTATTATTCAGTGGGTTTTATTTCCCATCTCATGTTATGCATTCTATAAATTCTTTTTCATCTTGTTTTTATTTTTATCTTGTTTTTACAATTATTATCAAGTGGATTTTATTTTTCAGTAATTATGGCATTTTATCCCTCTTTTAAAGTGTATTCTATATTCATTTTCTTCTTATTGTAAAACACTTTGTGCTGCATTTCTAGTATAAAAGGTGTTATATGAATAAAGTTTATTATTATCTTAATTTTATTGTTCAGCTTTATTGTACTATCTTCTGGTTACAATACAAATATAGCACTATTTGTTTGAAACCCTACACCGCTCACCAAAACAGAAAATAATAATAAAATACACATAAAAATGTATGATAAAGTGTAATATAAAATTGTGGCGGCATCTTTCCAAAATAGTTCCAAACACATAGCAATAAAAAATATTTATATTGAGAAACAAATCCTACAAGTGTCTTCACAATGAAATAATAATAATGAAAAATGTTTTCCTCAATAATAAATAATCCCCTCTTCGATAATAAATAAAATGGTTTTCAATAAAAAACACAGAATAACAAAGTGTGTGTGTCTTACAGCGTGTTGTGGCCGGTGACAGCGAAGTTGAAACCGGTCTCGTTGACCGTCGTTGGGCGACCGTGGAAGGTCGACACGGGGGCTGGACCCAGCAGGTTGGGATTGAAGAGTTTAAAAATATCTGCACAACGAGACGATCAAACATTAAAGAACAGATTCTGGGATTTTGTCAACTAATATCTAATATTTACCAAACAATAATGCTCCAGAAAGAGACAAGAAGAAGATATTGATTGATTTGTCTTGTTTTATTTTGAAGGCTTCATTTTCATTTGATTTTATTTATACTGAAATATAGCTGAAAGTTGGAATATTAATGTAATTAATTAAATATAAATATTAGTTCATTTATTGATAAAATATTTTTTTAAAGGGTAGACATGAAATACTTAAGTATGTTGTGTATGCGTGTGTGTGTATGTGTGTGTGTGTGTGTGTGTGTGCATGTGCGCGTGTATGTGTGCGTGTGTGTACGTGTGTGTGTGTGTGTACGTGTGTGTGTGTGCGTGTGTGT
>CALSBV010008614.1:0-31060 GCA_943590825.1 Bovichtus diacanthus | reverse complement strand
CTGATGTCACCATATGTGGGAAATGTCACGCCTGAACACACACAAACACACACACACACAAACACAAGAAGGTCACCTGGATTTTTTTTCAGACGCTGATGTGTAATGTTCAAAGTACGCTGCACATCTGCTGAGTGTCACACACGCTTTACATGTCGCACTGTTATCAGTATAAACAGGTTGGAATATTTTATAGTCATATGTGAGTGCGGTGCAGGAATACTCTGATTTGTTAATGTCGATTGTGTTTAGGTTTTTCTGCACACAAATGCAATACAAAGCTGAGAAAATGCAATAAAGCCAGTAACACGTCTTTTATCTCCATAAGTTTTAAAATATATTATTTATTTAACAGAAGAGGAACAAGAAAAGACAAATTTCTGACAAACAAAAATATAATTTTTTTTTCAACTAACAATGAAAATAAAGGAAACGATGACTTTTCGTTACTTAATTCATCATTATTTTAGTTGGTTTTAAATTACATCACTTTTTTATTAAAGATAAAGAATATTATTAGTATTAAAAATAAAATAAAATAAAGTAATATGTTGACTGAAGCGCCTTTTTTATTTAACTACGTTTAAATGAAAAAAGATAATTGATTGAAACTAGGCAATCTAAACTTAACTTTAACTGTTAAGTAAACTAAAGTAGATTTGTACAAGATGAACATATATTTAGGCTCATTAAAACATTTAAAATGAGCTATTATTTACAGTTTTTTTATTTTATTTATTTTTATATATATTCCATACGAGCTTCCTGTATTACAATAAGTTTGTGTATTAACCCCTTTTTTTTCCTTCTTTTTTTTTTTTAACTGTCCATATTGTTTATATGTGTTTGTTCCCCAGCAGGAAATGGAGAACTTCAAGAAGCTGAACGTCATCAGTAAAGACGAGTTCGACACTCTCACCCCCAAAGTGCCCGTTGACCCGATCCAGGAAGTCCCACCTCTCCTGCCAGGTGGGTCTGTGGAGCTTTCTTCATGGTCCTTGAAATCCTTAAATATTTGTGAATTTGAGGGGAAACAAAATCAAGTCCTTGAAAGTCTTTTAAAACAAACTTAAATAGACAAAGGTCATTACATTTATATATTTTGTATCCAACTATGCTGTGTTGGGTGCTTGAATTTAAGTGAATTGGTCCTAAAAATCTCTAATTTTGACATTAAAGAATTTGTGGAAACCCTGTTTATTGGACCTCAGCACCACATGCATGTAATGATATAGTAATGTAAATGTTGATGTTTTTTATTGTGTGTGTAAACGACGTGTAGTCTTAGTGGACAGCGGAGCAGAGTTGGCCCGCTCTCTGCCTTCAACGGTCCCAGAGTCTCCTGTCGCTCACCAACCCCGAACCCCCAGAACGCCTCGCACCCCCGGACGCCAGGACCCCAGCAAGACGCCGCGCTTCTACCCCGTCATGAAGGAGAGCGGCTCCGTCGATGGACAGGTGAGTCCTGTTTCTCCGCGTGTTGCAGGGTGTAGAGTCAACTGGTCATTATCACACAAAAGACCTGGAAAGATAACAGGACGTTGATGCTGCTGTCGTTGTATCGGGCACCAGATTGGAGATGTAATGTGTTCGCACCAAAGAGTTTGACAGCAAGATCAGTTGTGTTTGTTCGTGCCGCGGCATAAACCCAAAATAATCAGATTTTGCTGTGATATAATTGCAATAAATGCATCAAAAGGATGCCGAATTAACTACAAACATGATGCCAATTTGTAAAAGTCTGAATTGATGCTTTGTCCCGTCTTTCCACAAGACGACAAGCAAACAACTTTTAAATGCTTGTTTTCTGAATGGAATCTGGCTATGCTCCCACTGTAGCAGCTCCATCAACACTCAAAATAACTAATTAAATTAGGCATAAATACACTAAATTAAATTAAGTGAGTCACAAGCACTAAACTGACATTATGATATCTATTGGGATGAATTATCTTTGGTTTTAAAAAGTTAAGTTAGTGGCTATAAAACTATATTTGATCCATATATGTAAAATTTGCTCCCCAATTATTTCCATCACTATATAAAATCGATGCACAAGTCACTGAGCCGCAGTTGAAATACACAATGATTCCTGGTTTAAGGCCCAGTGACGACACTTCACTGCTATCTAATTTTAAATCGTACTGTTTTTGTTTGTGCAGTGACTAACATCAGAGTCCAGCCTGGAAACTCTCTCTTTGCATACTCCTACTGGCAGACGCTGCTCACCTGCTATCTGTTTTGCATTTGGTGTTTACATGGTTACAAAAGGTCAAACAACATTTGCAAATACTTTTCTCTGTTTTCACGAGTGTCAAATGGAGTTTAAAGGCATCATTTTAGATACCAGTCTACTTACAAGAGGAGTCAAAATGCTTTAACCTCTTCCACTCGCCCCCTAACTTGGAGAATAAAAAAAGAAATACAAATTAAATTGGCTGTAGCTTCTGAACCACTCGGACTATATGCATGAATTCGGTCTTGCCAGAAAGAAAAAAAGTTCCTTGTGAAAGTGTCAGAAAACCTGGAGGTGATAGAATGGAACAGACTTTGAAGTCAGTAATAATTGAAGATTTCTGTCAGCCGAAAATAAAAATTCTGTATCAATAACTGTCAGTGGCTTTATCTGTAGAGGTAAAGGACAGTATGAGGCTATGACTATTCTACAGTGGTTGTTGTTTTTCTCCAAAAAGGATATTTGGAGACTCCACAAGGTAGAAACACATGGTACCCTGATGATATTCTGAGACACTAAAGGTGTTTTTTTTCCTTTCACATTTTGATATATTTCTTCAATTGGAGAAATTGTAAAATTGTGCAAAATGCATAAGAAATTAAAAGAATGGCAAATCTATTTTTTGCAAAGACGAGGACTTTTTAAATCCTGCAATACCAAATACGTCCATGTTTAATGACGCATGGGCTAACAGGGCGTCCCCCGGGACTCAAAAAGGTTAAACAGTTCAGGAAAACATACATTTCTTAAATACTCTAGCTCTGTCATATCCAGCTCTAAATGATCTGAATCAAGGCTGCGCCCAGGAGGCCAGGACACGCTGTAGCTGAAAGGTTGGAGATTATGTGATGTCCTGGTAAACAGTTCTTTGTAATCTGTTGTTGCAGACTCCGAGGAAGAAGAAGACCCGCCACAGTTCAAACCCTCCTCAGGAAGCCCACATCGGCTGGGTGATGGACTCCCGTGAGCACCGGCCGCGCTCTTCGTCCATCAGGTTCGACTTCCCGTTTTTCTTCAGGACTGTAAAAATGCTGCCTTTCAGTTTAAAACTTCCTTCTTTCCCTCTGACGGCCTGTTCACCTCTCGGTGGGGTTGTCTGCTTGACTTTAATGACTTTTATTCATTTCTCTGCATCAATATGCGCTTCCTTCCACGTCTGTTGCGTAGAAACAAACAGTATTAATTACAGATATCCTGATCAAGTCATTTTTGCCTTGAGTCATTTAATATGAAGTTCTGCGAGTACAGACAATCTGACATTTACATTTTCCTACAGAACAGCTGCACGGTGCACAATTCACATGCACTGTTTGGAAAAACAATCCAGTTTGGACAAAAAAACACTCGACAAGTGGATAAGTTTCACGGTAGTACAGCAGCATCGCAATATCAAGTGTTTCTCAGTTTTTCTTTTCTTTTACAAAATACCAATATTACCTGTAAATGATGAACATCCATATTAAAAAGATAACAACTTTTGAGCAACATTCAACACCGTTAATAGTGATTTCTTGCCAAATCTTTCAGGTTGAGAGTAGATGTTACTGGTGCCTCATTATTGGTTATTTTGTCTATTTAAAAAAAAATATATATATATATATATATATATATATATATAGTTTGTGGGAATAAAAAGAATAAATGGCAAAAGTGCAAACAGTCCAAAATCCCCAAAATACTCGAATGCAATGATTTTAAAAAAAGAAAAAGAGAAGTTCATGATCATAAGAGTAATCTAAGTCACTGACACGTCTCCTTGCTTCCTCCTACAGCAGCTCTAACGCCTCTCCGTCTGAAGGAGCGCCGCTGTCAGGAAGTTACGGCTGCACCCCCCAGTCTCTGCCCAAATTCTGGCATCCATCCCACGAGCTGCTTAAGGACAACGGCTTCACTCAGCAGGGATACCACAAGTATCTCCGACGGTGCCTTAATGGTACGGTGACAAAATGCACTCGCATGCTCACGTTTTTTAGAAGTTTTACACGGAAGTATTAGATTGATGTATTTATTGTACGTTTGCTAATAATCGTCTGTTGAGCACCTGTGTGTTGAAGACGAAGCTCGTCATTTGTTGCTCTCTGGTGACTGAATTTATGTTTTTTTTCAGAGAGGAAACGGTTGGGAGTCGGGCAGTCTCAGGAGATGAACACTCTGTTCAGGTTCTGGTCCTTCTTCCTGAGGGACAACTTCAACAAAAAGATGTATGAGGAGTTCAAACTGCGTGCGCTGGAAGATGCCAAAGAAAACTACAGGTGAGGAGGACATTAGGTATTTAAATGTGAAAGGGATCAGTTCGGATTGTTTTGAAGGACCAAGTTCTTAGAAAAAATATTGTTTTGACGACACCAGTATCGAAACAAATTACGTTTATTCAATATTCTTGCAAGAAGCAGCAGAGTTCTCTTACATTCGGAAATGTTCAAACTCACACGCAGGTTGCAAGGCTGCTGTGCTGCTCAGGGGAGCGTTTGACCTCCGGGTATTTGTACCCAGTCAATAACATGCTACCAATCAGGTGTGAGAAATATATACAAACAAAGAAAACAGTCTGAGCTGGGTTAAGTTATCTTGTTGCTACAAATGCATTCAGGACTTCCTCTTACAAAAGTTATTTTGTCTTCATAATAATCTGGTTATTTACTTTGAGGCTGAGGCCTCAAGGTGAGGGTTTACTCTCTGTCTGCACATTCTGATAACATCCAAGTTCTGTATTTTTCCATCAGGTTGTATGAAGTACTCATCCATAGTCAGTGTATCGCCTACAATAGATGGCGGTTGGCCTCAGTTTGGAGAAACCGAGGAGCTATCGCATGGGAGTTAAGCAATGTACTGTTGTGGACGGGTGATTCAGCAACACATATTTTAGCTACCTAAAAGAAAAATCATTATCAGTTTAAGTGTACGCTATATTTAGAATATTTTCACCCTTTACCTTGATGTGAGCCAGTCTTTTCTGTCTTTTTCTGTTATCTATGCTCTCTTCCAAACCACCAGACTCCATTGACAAAAACAGCAATTTTCCCTCTCAGCAGTTGCTGGTCTATTGCTGCTTCAATCGGTTTGTTTGTGTTATTTTGTGACTTTGGTGTTTTTAAAGGGTTCGGATTCACCAAAGTCACACAATAACACAAACAAACTAACCGATTGAGGCAGCGGTAAACCAGCAACTCCCGTGTTCTGAGAGGTAAAATTGCTGTTTTTGTCAAAGGAGTCTGGTGGCTTGAAAGAGAGCATAGATACGGTAATAGCTTCAGTTCCCTGACAAAAAGTGCTGACAGCAAGGTAAAGGGTGAAAATATTCTAAATATAGCGTACACTTAAACTGATATTGATTTTTTTTTTTTTGGCTAATTTTGCTGCTGCCCCCTTCAAGTACCTTTTAGGCAAAATCAGAACTATCCCTTTAATCTCCATTACAAACGTTTTTTTCTGTGCCTCAGGGGTGGAATATGCAAAATGTTTGCTTTGAAATGTACACAAACCAAATTGTAGTAGAAATGAGGCGTTACAAAAAAAGTACAGAAGTGCAGAGGTATCGCCAGTTTTTACGTTTTATATGATATTCTATCTCCAAGCAAGTGCAGAAAAGCTTTGCTTTGCAGAGCGTCACACACTCCTCTCTGTGTAAACTTGACTTACTGCTGGGATCTTGATCCCTGAGTCTGTGCCTGCAGGCATTAGCAATGTTTGACTGTCGTTACTCGACAGCAGAGGGTCAACAGGGGAGGTGGCTGCCTCGCTGTAACATTGCTGTGTATGTGCCAGAAGCATTCTTCCCTCAATGACTAAACCCACATTCTTGTCCATATAAGTAGGAGTGGTCAAAGTGGGAGTTTCAGGGCGTGTGAGCAGACACTGTAACAAACTCAGCTATTTATGCAGCAGCTCATGTTGACTTTATTACACTGATATACTCGTCTGTCTGGTTCCTCTGTCATTAAAGATATATATATAAAGCCACTAACGATCTGTGAGACAAAGCTGTTGTGAACTGTTGGCATCGAATGTGTAAAAATAAAAAACAGTTACACCACATAACATCCTCTCCATGTAAGCACTCTTGTTTTCTAGAAGCCAGATTTAAAGGCAGAGTGTCCGTTTGTTTACTGACTCTGTGCTCAGAGTGCAGGTAAATATTTGTTTCTCCCCCTGCAGGTACGGGCTGGAGTGTCTCTTCAGATACTACAGTTACGGTTTGGAGAAGAGATTCAGGTCAGAGCTGTTCAAAGACTTTCAAGAAGAGACCATCAAGGACTTTGAGAGAGGTATTTAACGTCAGAAAGAAATCAAATGCTCACAAATGTCACCTTTCCACTTTTACTGGTTCACTGGTCACTGTTTTCCCATAATGTGAGAGATTTTGGTGAAGTATTTATATAGGTCACAGAATACGTCACAGAAACATGTTAAAGATTCGAAGACGCAAAGCAATACACGGTTGCATCATCAAAAACAAAATTACAATCATGTTCATAGAAAAAAAGTAGCACATATAGAAGTGAGAGATTCAGTAGTAATAGTATAGTAATGTACAATATAGTCATAAGCAGATACAAGGACATTTTTCAGTGTGAATAAAGGCTTTTTTAAACATATATATATATATATATATATATATATATAACTCCTCGATAACTCATAATAACATAGTAATAATCATATAAAATTATCAGTAATTTTAAATAGATTTATAGCTTTAAATCTGCTGTAAAAACAGTTAAAAATGCTTTATAACAAACTGAAAATGTTATATGCCAATATATAAATACCGTTATAATTAATAAATATTTCTGAACCGAACAAACCATGGAATGCCATTTTATCCAATATTAAATAAATAAATATAATAAAATAAATCCTGTAATAAATTAGTGAGGCAATAAATATACAAATACATGTCAATATAAATAAGTTAATATAGTTTCATAAATAAATAATAAATACAATTTCTATTAACAAAAGACGTTTTCCAAAGGACTACTTTTACTAGTATCGGGAGACTTTTATTTCCTAATGTCACATTTATTTCCCAGGTCTTTTTATTTCCATCTGTTATTTATTTATTTATTTAATATTTTATAAAATGGCATTCTATAACAAACAAGGCATTTATACATCTATATAATCAAACATTATTAAACACTTATGAACACAAATTTCCTCATATCTGTTTACAAATCCATTATAATGTGTAGCGAACCATTTGAAGAAAAAAAAAAAAAAAAAAATTGTTCATATGTAGAGTATAAATGCTAAATAATACAATATTTGTCCTGTAATCCTGCTTGACCCGATTTAAAAGTTCACTGTACAGACCCCCCCCCTCTACGCTGAGTGTGTGAAAAAGGATTAAAGTCGATTCCTCAAACGATTTCAACACTGAGGGACTCGTTGGAGCCGAATGGAGGCTTCAGCAGCCACTTATTTCCAGCTGAGTTATTTTGGTTTCCCTTTCAAACCTGATCTGCCAGAGAGATGAAGTTCTCCACAAACTAAATAACACACGACGCGTCATGTCTGACCACAGCCAGATACTTTACTTATGAGTCACAACCAGCTGTGATAATTAATGCACTAATTAAGATGATTCATGGATTTATATGACACACATGAGTGGTTTTCTGATCTTAAAGCACTCTGAAGTTATTTCAGTGTCTTGTTCAATTTCCTGTTTACTTTAGAGCAAAACTATATAAAGGTGAATATTATTGATTTTGCACAAAGCCTATATTTGTTCTACTCTGAAAACAAGCGAACATCCATTACCTAAGAGTCATTGTTTTCACGTTTTACCTTGTTTTTTACACTATAATAAATAAAATGCTTGCTGTTTTCAGTAAGTAAAGGTCCAAATGTGCTACAAGGCAGATGGAAAAAACATTGTTTTGAACCAAAGAGAGTTATGATCCAACACGACTCAAAAATCTTCTGATTATACAAACTGAAGAGTAAAAATTCTGAGAAATTGCCGATTATGTAACTGGGCGCGTGCATCGAAAATACTATTTGACAATGAACTGTGATATTGAATTTGTGCTGAATCACTTGTGCCGCTTCCTCTTCCTGCAGGTCAGCTGTATGGACTGGAGAAGTTCTGGGCCTTCTTGAAATACTCTAAGATGAAGAAACAGCCCATCGACCCAAAGCTGCAGGAACACCTCTCCCAGTTCAAGAACCTGGAGGACTTCAGGGTGGTGGTGAGTCCCCGTCTGAACAAAAAGATGCTGTGGGACAAACTGGCCTCACTTAAAAAAAAAAAAAAAAAAGTTTTTTAAGGGTGAAAATTAAAATGTAACTTTTAAAATCTCCAAATATTTATGTTTAATTGCCTTGTGTTTAATTTGATAACTGGACAGTTTGGAGTAAGTTCCTCTGGTATTTGATTCCTAAATCCAAGGATTGTAAAATGTATTTGCCACTTTGTGCAAAAAAAATAATGCTAATTACTCATCGCGTGGATGTCATATTTAAAAAGAAAAAACTTTTTTCATCTTTATTTACACAACATTTATTATATTCGTTTTTTATTCTAGTATTTTTTAACCCTTGTTTTTTTGTTTTTACCAACATGATACAATATGTCCTCTGAATTTGGCAGAAATGAGAATAAAGTTGATTTTGAATTTTTAACTTATTCAAGACATGTTATAAAAAGTTAGTTCATGAACTTTAGAGAAAACAGAAAATCCTTGAACACATTTTCCTGCTGTTCCTGTATTTTTAATTTTTTAATACTTTACATACATGCTAAAAGTCTAGACATGTAAACAGCATCCTGTAACAGCTTTATCATTAAATCTTTTATAATTGTATAGTTATTATAATCAGGAGGCTCAGGTTAGTGATTTTTACACTTTTTAGATTATTTTTAGATCTTTTTAATGAGTTTCTGACATTTTTTAATGAAAAATTACTTTGAAGAATCTAAATTTTTGGCGATTTATTTTCCTTCTGTCGATCGTCTAGTCAGCTCTATCATGTAATGACCTCTGACCTCTGTGCACGCAGCCCCCGATGGGAGAGGAGGGAGGCAGGAGGAGGCGTCACTCATCCTCGGCCGGGGATGAAGGGAGGCGTCGACGACATCCTTCCAACACTACCTCAAAACCCACGCAGGCCTCCAAATCCTCCACCTCCACCGCCGCAGTACAGAAGACACCCAAAGACCACGCCCAGAAAACGGCAGCCGTCGCCCAGGGGAAGAAGGCCGAGCCCGGGAAGAAGGAAAGTGTTGCACCAAATAAATGAAGCTCCATCCTGTAGGTGTGGGTTTGGATAGAAGCGATGTAGAGCGAGGCGGCGGCGGCCGCCGCTCAGCATTCGCTCTTTTCAGCGGCAAACTGTTTGGGTATGAAGAGAGACTGAGCGTGGTTCACTTAATTTGATTGTTTTTATCTGTGCATTTCATTTTAAAGCAAGCAAGCAAGCAAAAGCATAGGCAGTGAGCTTGAATCTGTGCGCCTGGCCGCTCGTAACGTTTACAAAACAAAAACACAAAAAAAATGCATTCCCTGCATTTTGCCTTTTTATTCTCTCAGATGCCAAAACTCTTTCAACACTTTTTGTTGATCATTATCTGTAAAGAGCTCTCGGCTGTATGGAGCTCTCTGCCTGTTGAACTGTGATTCTAGTTTGCCAAGATAAGAACTAAAGCAGATTGTTTTGTGTGCCTTAATCTGATTTACCAGGAAGACAGGAGACAAAATTGTCCAGATTTCACATTTAAAAGTCTTCCCAATTAATTATTTGGGGTTTGAACGTGTTTAAAACTGACAATAACTGGCAGGTTTTTTTCTTTTTCTTGACATAAATATATTTTTTATCATGACAATCACAGCTGCAGTCATAAATTTGTGAAGGATGGACCCCGAGGCTGCTGCTTATTACCAGATGTGCCCTGATATTTTTGACTGACGGGCAGCATCACAGCTAAACGTTGTTTTTTAATTAAAACCTGCAGGAATAATGACAAATTTATGTGGGAAGCTTTAAGTCCCGTTTTACACCCAGAGGTAGTATAATTTATTGTTTTATTCTTGTTTTTATTTTTACTTGATTTGATGAAATAGTCTAAGGTAATCATTGCCGTTTTTAATGGCTTCTGCTATTGAATATCATAAAAAAGAAAATGTTTCTGCTGGAATTATGGGTGTGAAGCTAGCATCATAAAACTACAGTATATTTTAGCTTGCAGTTTACTTCATATTATGTTTGTGGCTTTGTGCGCTAGAGCACTTAAATCATTAATTTTCTTTTACTTCATCAATGGACTTAACAGAGGTTTTAGAGTTGAATTTTAAAAGAGAAAAAAAATGTAAATACTATAAGAAATCATTTGCTATTCAATTATTCTTTTTGATTTTAAGAAGCGATTTTTGTTTTATCGGTAGTGTGGTTTTGAGTGTGTTTTAGGATAAAGCAATGCATGTTAATGCCACAGTCTTGAATTGTAAAATGCAAAAAAATATAAAATAAGTTGATTGTATTAACTTGTGTTTGTGTGATCTGTCCTTTCTGTTTCCGTCAGCTGTAAATTAAAAACAAACTGTCTGATGATCTCCATTGACTGTAAATCCAAAGTAAGATTTATTTCTACCAAGAGCATTTTCACCAGTTATCAACTCAAACAGAATAAACAAGCTTTTTGGAGGAAAAAGTGTTTACATAGAGTGTGCAAATAGCATTAAGATAACAGCTGAATAAAAAAAAACTCACGGGAAATTAAGGTGTGTGTGCTTAAAAAAAACAAAAGACAACCCTTTATTCAACATTAAGGAAAACATATGCTCATAAAATTAAAGAAAAAGGCATTTATATTGGAAATGAATATTCTGGCCTGAAATGCCTCATCCTGCTCACATGATCATAATTGTACATGGTGCAATGAGAGCAAGAAAGAAAGAGACAAAACCAAGACAGGACAAATACAAACCAAAATCAATATCAAATTAGGTACATCAAATGAATTATTAATAGAATAAAAACATGTTTAATAACGTAAGATACTAAAACATAAAGTAATAGTTTTTGGTTCTACTGAATCACCTAAAATATAAAAATTATTTTCTCATCTGTCTGTCATATATTGTCATGTATGTACATTTTCTTCTGTTTTGTCTCTATGTCACAATATAATGAATCAAATGACGTTTCGAAAGGTCATCTGAATAAAAGAGAGCCAGAGTGTGTGACACTTTGTTCTTCTTTCAGTGATCAGCGCCCTACTACAACCCTTGATGTGAGTTACTTTTCTAGTATTTTCAACATTATAAATAACATTTATCAGTGTTTTTACTAATGAAAATATGTAACCACTAAAAGTTCAACAATAAAGAAGTGTAACTAAAATGCCAAAATAATGAAACTTTGTTTTTATCAGATAGGCCTATCTAATAAAAACTAAAACTAAACTACTAATGCAACATTATTTTATTTATGTTGACATTGATTTAATTTAATGTAATTATTGATTGATTCTTTTTTCTGTTCTTTTAAATTGACAAACTAAAGTTGTGGAGTTTTAAAGATGAGTACAAATACACAGGCAGGGACAATTTAGGAAAAGATGCTATCAAGTTGCATTATGGGAAATGGAGGACCCAGAGTTTTTAAAGTTTGACCCATACAAGGGACAATGTCTTTGCCTCTGCAGCTATGATTTTGATTATTCTTATGTTTGCCTGCCTCTTGGAAGTCCCCCATTGTTAGTAAAATACAATATTAAATTCCTGGAGTAATATTTTCTGAGCTGTAATGTAAATAATATTATATCTCTTGGTGGAAATGATTTTAAATGAAATTTAAATATAATTGACAGCAAAAAAACAAGCGTCTAACCCTAGTTATAGCAATAAATATCATTGCTGTTGGTGCTGGGCATCTTGCTAAGCCTGTGTCACCCGTTTATCAATTATTATATGTGTAAATTGAACAATAAAATAAATAATATGTGTTTGTGTTATCTGCAAACTAAAGTCCATCCATTTAACTGGGAGGATTTTCTATAAATGCTTTGGTGTGCAAAAGGTGAATTTTGGACACTTAAAAAAGTAGGATTTTAAATTCAAATATAGATTATTATTATTATATTGACAAAAACTGACTGCAACAATTTTGAGAATATTAATTGTTTAAGTAATATAAGTTAATTTTCTGCTTTTCCCAGACATATTTTGATGAGAAATAGTTACAAAGTACGGGGTGAGTGAAGATCTTTGGATTTTGGACTCTTGGTGACATGTAAAAATGTCACTTCGGCTCCTGGAAACTAGTTATCTGATGATTTATGTCAGTATGTTGACAAAATGATTTAATGATTAATCGGAAGGAAAAAAAGTCAGTAGAATAATCGATAATGAAATGAATCGTTAGATGCAGCGCTATATTAAGACACACAGCTTTACAATGCACCAAATAACACAATGTAATAACACGCACCGCTCGCTCAACTAGTGGTTCTGCTATTTTCCGACAGGTCGTGAACGCAGCATCTGGCCAGGGGCGGGTAGGCGCTAACCGTGCAGTATGGCGGACGATGGAGACAGTTCGAGCGGACCAGTTGACACAAGCGGCGGGCAGGGGGCAGCGGATGAGTCGGACGGGCTCGGCCTTTGCGCGATGTTGCTAAATCTCAGTATTTTGGTTCTGGTTGTGGCGATTTGTCTGGCAGCGTACCGGCGCTGGGGCAGGCGGCTCGTCGCTGACGCGGCCCAGGGCGACGAGGCCTCGGCGCTTCCCAAGATGAGGAGACGGGACTTCAGTCTGGAGCAGTTGCGGGAGTACGACGGACTCCAGAACCCCCGCATCCTGATGTCTGTCAACATGAAAATTTTCGATGTGACCAGCGGCAAAAAGTTTTACGGAAAAGGTGAGTAGGACCGCGGGTAAATCACCAACTGACAGCCGGGTGAGTTAGCGGACATGTCCCTGCTGTGGTGAGTTGTCCCGGACAAAAAAAATGGGCGCAAACGGTTGTGCTTAGCTAGCTTAGCTCTTTTTGGCTTTGTCTATGTTATTGAATGGGATGCTAGATGTTAGCTAACTAGCACGTCTGTTTTAGGGGGGTCGTGTTTGTTATGGGGATGCTTGAACACCTCTAAACTGTGTATGTATGGACATTAAACATGTTAAACTTTTAAGTTAAAGTTTGGTTACAAGACTGGAGATTTTAACAGGCTAGCACGCTGCTAACGCTAGCTTGTTAGCTTGTTGACGTGCACACAGACGCTGCACTGTCTGGGTGTCTAGTCTGCAGCCGCCGCTTGTTTACACTGATGGGTCTCACCTGCATGAATATTGGGAACTTTCTGTGGTAGGATAAGTATTAAGATCTTTAACTAAAGTAAAAGTACTAATGCCACGATAAAAAAAACCACACTTTGTTACAAGTAAAAGTCATGCCTTAAACATTTTACTTGAGTAAAAGTATGCAAGTATAATCAAGAAAATGTACTTGGAGTATAAAAGTAGTATTGATGCAGTAACATGTAAGATGCATTTTAATGTTGTAGCTGGCTGCAATAGAGCTGGTTTTATTCATTTTCTATAATGTTGGGTGGTTTAATTGACTGTACATTGGATTTCATATACTCATTATAGGTTTTTATAAAATGTTCATCTGAAAAGTAACTATTAACTAAAGTTCTCATAAAATACATGTAGTGAAATAAAAGTAAAAAGTTCTGTAATGTAGTGGAGTAGAAAGTAGCATACCTTTTTTAAAACGCTCAAGAAAAGTACAAGTGCCTCAAAATTATACTCCAGTACAGTACTTGAGTACATTTACTTTACTCCACTGGGAACTTTGCACCATTGTTGTAACCTTTTCAATATTATTCTTGCTATATTTACTAACGTAGAGGTTAGTTTTAGGCAGAGCAAGGCTAACCTGCTACTCAACATTTTCTCTGACTTGGCAAACATCAACTCTGTAATAAACTATAATTATTCAAACAACATTCCCAACAGTGTCATGTGTCTGCTAGCCGACACCACCAGCATAGAGCCAAGGAGGCCTGAATCTACCCAGCTCACCAAATTATGACACAGTTTTACAGTAAAGATACACTGGAGATGATTCAGCCAAGTTTTAAATGTTCTAGTTGGTGTCCATCACAGTGGAGTTCAGGCTTGGACTGCTAGTTATCAATCCATGTGTCAGAGTTGACAGAAAATATATTTATGACTTGGTGATAGTCAATCAAAGTAGATGTAGAAACATTAATTATTTGTTTTACTCAACTGGAAAAGTCTAAGTTCATTTTTCTATTTGCACATATACCCATATATACATGGATTGAAAAAAGACAAATGTTCAAACATGGAGCTGGAGAGGTTAGAAGACAAAACAAGACTTATAAAGATACCTCCCTTATTAGATATTATATTCATTGTTTAAAAAAGGATAACAAAACAAAGATTGCATAATTCATCAAAGTTTCAAGACAGAGCAGTAATACAAAATTAAAAGAAATTTGAAAGAACTTAGGGCTGCAATTAACTACTATTTGGTTTTAATTGATTAGTTTGTCAATTATTTCCTTGACTAATATATGCATCATTTAGTGTGTTGTTGTTGTTGTTATTATTATTATAACCCGCAGCTTTAAATTGTGTAGTTGCTGTTCATCACAGTGGACTTAATGCTGGGACAGCTAGTTGATAAATACATATGTCCATATGTTTGGTAGTCGAATAAAGTCTGTTATGAACAACAAATATCAAACAGTTTCTGGGTTTAGCTTCTAGAAAGTAAAAGTTTTCCGTTTAATTTCAATACTTTTGGGTTTGTTTTGCTTTTGGTGCTAAGACAAAAAAAGCAGCTCGAGCGTGTGCATTTATTGTTATTTTAAACATTTTATATATTCAAGGATGAATCAGAAATTAAAATAATAGTCGATTCTGCACAGTCAGAGGAGAGTCCAGCTGGAGATCTCAATACAGCTGAGACATTCAAGTTTTTTACTTTATTCTGGCACAAATCTGATTCAGTAGTTTCTTCTTTTGTTGTGAGTCATGACATTTAGAGAACATGATTCCAATTATAGAAAGAAAAGAATATCAGTATATGTTGCTGTAGTGTTACTCAGGTGTGCAGTTTCATCTGTAAAATGCTTGTTTTGTAGTTATGTAAGGTAGGAGCACATCTAATCTTTGAGGTGATAAGGCGTCTTTGCTTCATGGTTGGCAGTATGGACTGAGTTTTCTTTTTTTTTTCTTTTCTGTTGCACAATTTAAATTTAGAAAACCAGAGGGACTGCTGAGTTCTCACATGGTGGTCAGATGATGTTCTTCTGGAGGATAACGAAAGATTTACGTCAGGGAAGGCTCGGGAGTGTTGTCGGATAAACGCACTATAGAGGCTGAATATCACAAGAGCCTTTTTGAAGAGGTTAGATATCAATCAGATAACTGGAAAGTTCCGAGTATAAAACATAATTTTAACACACTGTCTTCTTTTAATACAACACTGAAACTGTAAAGTCATAGAGACATTTTAACTTGAGTTGTTATTGGTGGAAGTTGCATCATAGGAAAACAAATATCAGTGTTTCTGAGTAGATGCCTCAAGGCGTTAAATTGATTTGTTATGCAAAATCTGCAGAAAATGCTGCTTTCAGCCTCTCAAATATGGAGATGTCTTGCCTTTTCTCTGTTTTATATTATAATAAATTGAATATCTTTGGGTTTATGACCGACAAACAAGACATTTAAAGACATCCCCGTGGACTTTGAGAAACTGGGATAAACATTTTTCACTGTTTTCTGAAATTTCATAGACCACACAGTTAATCGAGAAAATAATCGCCAGAGGCATCGCTAGTTGCAGCCCTAGTTCTGATAAAAGCACTCTCTTTTCCCGTAATGTAAAATCTGTATACTTATTCCAGTCGATTGCTGAGGCACTAAAAACTGAGTCTGCCGTGACAAAATAAATGGAAAACTGTATTTTATAATGACATTGATGTAGGAGCTGTGTTTAATCAGTGAATTTATTTAGCAAAGAATTGTGTCGTAGTACACAATACCAAAGATGCGTTTGACATAACTTGGCATTTTTATGTTAGGCTATGTATTTATGTAAAAAAGTTATATTGGCCATTATTGTTCTAAAGTTTTACTTGAAAAGTAAAAGTACAGAAGTGTAATTATTTAACTTTGCAACTAACTGCTTTAAATAAATAAAAAAGAGTGATTAGGCCAATTATTGCCTTGATTATTCGGTTAGTGTGAAAAATGTCAAATAGTAAAAGATGCTTTGTGTTTCCTACAGCAGATATATTCAAATTGTTTATTACATTCACCCATCAATCCAAAGATACTCAGTTTACTCTCATATATGACAAAGAAAAGCAAGAAGGCGAAAAGTAAAGTGTCTGCACACTGGATTATTTATTATTATTATCATTGTAATAATATTACATGATAAGTAAGTTTTTTTTATTTTAGACTGAAAAGCAGCGTTTCTACTCTTTACAGAGTCAAAGAAATGCAACAAATCATCACATACGAGCGGCTTGAAGCAGTGATTGTTTGATTAATCAATGATAAAAATAGTTGTTTGATTTCTCTATCGACTAATAGATTTTTCGGACTAATCGCTGCAGTTGTAATTTAACTGTATGCATTCTTTAAGACCATTTAAAGGCACTTTTGAGAAAGTGACTACCACATTTCCTATTTAACACATCTTCCAGCTCTGATAACAACATGACATGCTTCGTCACTCTCAACCGGTTTTCAGAAAAAGCGAAGCATGTCTGATTTTTCCCTTTTGTGAATGTGAACTCTCCGTATCTGCGCTGCATTCAAGTGGTTTACTTATTGGCAGTCCTGAAGGCTTTTAATGTGAAGGAGCAGCAGCAGACACATGACGCAGGTCTGAGTTAATCGCCAAGACCCAAGGGTGCTGAACTTTTTTGCAGGACTGTATCTGTTTTTTTTCCTTATACAGTTTTGTTTATCACTGTTTCTCTTGATAAATCAGTTTGAAACAGTAAAAGTCTTTTTTTTTTTTTTTGAGTAG
Organism: Bovichtus diacanthus; assembly: GCA_943590825.1. NCBI lineage: Eukaryota > Metazoa > Chordata > Actinopteri > Perciformes > Bovichtidae > Bovichtus > Bovichtus diacanthus. The sequence continues at coordinate 13,799 of CALSBV010008614.1, read as the reverse complement.
AAAGTTAACGGGTACAAAGCGTGTTACAGTTTGCACTTTTGTTTTTTGAAGCCAAACAAAACAATACAAATCAAACAAACGCAGTGTACCCGCTACAGGTTCCCATGGGGATCATCATACACCGAGTCCGTCCCGACGTTAGTTACATTACAGTTCATTTAGCAGACGCTTTTGTCCAAAGCGACTCACAATAAGTGCAAACAATCATGAGGATACGACTTCGAACAGTGAGAATCTTGCAAGCACATTAGCTTCAAATAGGTGAAATCATACAAGTGCAGAACAATAGCTTCAAATAAGCCAAACCAAAAAGTAAGTGCAACTTACAGAAACAATTGAATAAAAAATCAACCATGAGCTTCAAATAAACCAACCAATTTAAGTGCAAAATACAAAGAGCTGAATTTTATTTATTTATTTATTTTCATCTTTGGCCAAGGTGCAGTCGAAACAGTTTTCAGTCTGCGACAGAAGGTGTGAAGACTTCCCGCTGACCTGATATCAATGGGGAGCTCATTCCACCATTTAGGGGCCAGGATAGCAAACAGACGGGTTTTTGTTTGAGGGGTCTCTGGGTCCCGCTCGCAGTGAGGGATCAGCGAGCTGATTGGCCAATGCAGATCGAAGTGAGCGAGCTGGGGTGTCTGGTTTGACCGTGGCCTGGATGTAGGAAGAGCCTGGTCCATTCACTGCATGGTAGGCCAGCACCAGAGTCTGGAAGCAGATTGGAGCAGCCACTGGTAACCAGTGAAGGGAGCGGATTCTGGATGAGCTGTAGAGGTCGGATGGCACATGTAGGAAGTCCAGCAGGAGTCAAGACGTGAAAGAACAAGAGCCTGGACCAGAACCTGTGTTGCCTTCTGAGTCAGAAGAGGACGAACCCTCCCGATGTTGTAGAGAGTGTGTCTGCAGGAGCGGGCTGTTGCTGCGATGCTGGTGGAGAAGGACAGTTGGTCGTCTTTGACACGGCGAGTTGAAACAACCAAATCTGATTTGAGTAAATAAATAAAAATTATTCGGGCACAGCCCTAATCTTACCCAGGCACAAGACCTTAAAACAAAAGTCAATCTAAATGTTTAAATCTTAAAACGGTGCGAAAGCTTTAAAAGTACAGACCGTGAGTCCTAGACAAGGAAGTAAACTGACTAACAAAAAAATCACCAGCAAGCTTAGATTTACAGTAAAGAGTTTATTAACCTGTGGGAGTGGATGATTCTTAATTTAAATTTTTATTTTAAATTCATTCTGACTTTTTATTTAAAAAAATTTCTCAGATGGTCCTTACGGCATTTTCGCGGGCCGGGATGCTTCGAGAGGCCTCGCCACCTTCTGCCTGGAGAAAGACGCCCTGTGGGACGAGTATGACGACTTGTCAGACCTCAACGCTGTACAGATGGAGAGCGTGAGGGAGTGGGAGATGCAGTTCATGGGTAAGCTTGTTTGCTGATGTTGCCACCAGAGAAAATGCTCCTCGGATATTGATTCGGCTTAAATTTCACAGATGCATCCACTGTGTTTATGGCCTGTCCCACAGGGCCTCTGCACGGGTCAAACTCCGGATCAAAACAGGATTTTTGTGCTTGTAAATTTCTGCTTTTCTACGTATATCAGTTTTAACAGGATGTTTGAGGCCGTTGAACAGATTCACACACTGTCCTTGAAATAAATCTTCTGCTTGTTGAGAAAATAGATTGTAAGGTTGCAGATTCCCCGTGCACCCAACAAAAAGAACTATGAGAAAGCTCAGTGCTATCAGTAATGTAATGTTAGAAAATAGAAATATAGAATTTAAAATGTCAGAGTAGTATTCTTAAAGGTCAAAATGAAAGAATTATACAATAACAACAGATGTGCAGGAAGAAACAAAGTCAAGAAGACAAAACAATTCAGGAACAAAAGAACTACAATTATTAACCCAATAACCCTATTCTAAAATACTGTTACAGATTTAAAGTCATAATAAAAATGCACTAACTATTGCAATTAGGAAGTTCTTAACACATTTTGGGAAAAGTTTACAAAAACAGTAAGGATTGAATCCAGATTCAGAATTTAAAATGTCAGAGTAGTATTCTTAAAGGTCAAAATGAAAGAATTATACAATAACAACAGATGTGCAGGAAGAAACAAAAAGTCAAGAAGACAAAACAATTCAGGAACAAAAGAACTACAATTATTAACCCAATAACCCTATTCTAAAATACTGTTACAGATTTAAAGTCAGAATAAAAATGCACTAACTATTGCAATTAGAAACTTCTTAACACATTTTGGGAAAAGTTTACAAAAACAGTAAGGTTTGAATCCAGATTCAGAATTTTTTAAAGTTCTTTACGATGCAGACTGGAGCTGAAACGATTTGTAATTTTGTTGGTAATTTAAGTATAGTATTTAAACAAACATGGCAGCCATTCTCTGGTTTCTTCTTTTGTCCTTGGGAGCGTTTGCAGCTGTTCTGTTTTATCTAATTGTAGACAAAACCACTAATCTGTTGACGTCACAAAAGTAGAAAATTTGACGAGCATTCTTTACTTTTTTCTGATGAATAATAACCAGCAGATTTACAGATAATGGAAATAATCGTTAGTTGCAGCCTCAGTTTTGTGTATAAAATGTTAGAAAATATTTAAAAAAATAATCATATGACTCCTTCAAATTGCTTGTTTTATCCAACCAACTGTACATAATCCAGAGATTTTCATTTTTATAGCTGAAACGATTTTTTATCAAGTAATCAAACGTCAATCAATAGATAATTAATTGCCAGTAATTTTGATCTATTAGTTGTTTCTCATTTTTGGTGTAAAAATGCCAAACATTCTCTATTACCAGCAGCTGCCTTTCTCTGCTTTGTGTTAGTTAGCAGGTTTTTTAAATGTTTTTTTTTTTATAATATTGTTCGGCTAAAACAAGCAATTTAAAGATGTCAAGTTGCTCTTAAGGAATTTGTAACGGGACTTTTCCTTTATTTTCCTGACATTTTAAAGATCAATCGATTCATTGAGAAACATATTTGCCTGATTAGTCTTTAATGAAAATAATAATAGGGGGGCTAAATAATGGGCTAAAAAATAATAATAATAATGATAAGTTTTACTATGATATAACGGTAAGCAAACCAGAAACTATTCTAATTTAAAACCATGAAAAATGACATTTTCTGCATAAAAAATGATTATCAAAATACTTCTGATTGATAATTGATTAATTGACTGATTGTTTAAGCTCCAAAAAAAATTCTGAAATTAGCAGTTACAAGAAAGTGAGTCAGTTAAAACAGGAAGCGCTGAAACTGAAGGGAAACAAAGGACTTTTATTTAGATACTTTTATATGTCAGCATGTCAAATCTTTGGATTATTCTGTACTTGTAGTGTGAATGTGACACAGTTTTAGATGCTATTATTATTGTTTGTAATTGAAAAACTTTCCTCAAACGTGCATAAACTCAAAGCTTGTGTTTCATTTTAAAGTCAACAGTCTTTTATGAATCTTTGGCGTCTAATTTTGGACTGAAACATGTGAGGCCTCTCTACTTAAATACAAGTCTCTGGACACTCGCCGCGAAGTGATGCAGATAACGCATTTAAAGCTGGACTGGGCAGCTTTAGAAGTTGGCCGCCCCAAATAGTGTCTGATTAAATCATGTAAGAAGAAGTCAGTAAATTACTCGCAGCACGTTGTTTCACATGAACTGCTCTGAGAGTCCAGAGTTCGCCCTGATCAGAAAAATTTAGGCCAAATTTTGATTTGTCAATCATCCGAAAATGAATTGGCAATTAAGTTGAGAATACATAGATATAGAAATAATTTATAAGAAATATATATATATATTTTTTTATATATTATTTATATATATATATATTATTTTTTATTTTTTTAATTTATTATTATTATTTTTTTATATATATATATAAAATATTAAATATTATTTATATATATATATATATATAAATATTATATATATATATATATTATTTTTTATTTAATTGTTTTTATTTATTATTATTTTTATATATATATATATATATATAAAATAAATAAAAATTATAATAAAAATGTTTAAAAAAATAAGAAATGAGGTGTTGTGCAGACGGGAGGGGAACACTCTTTTAAGAGACGTCTGGAAATCTTTTCAATTTGTCAAAGTAATTTAACAGGGGGCCCCAGGTGGACTCAAATTTACTATGTACTACATATTTAACTGTCCCAAGGCCCAAATATAGCATGACGCCCTTTAGCCAAAGGTCTGGTCTAGGAGGAAGCAATAACTTCCAATCTAGTAGGATTCTTCTCCGTGCCAGAAATGATGCCAAAGCAATACCATTAAAAAAATATATATATATATATATGTTTTGCTAAGAATCTGCGCATCAGGCAACACACCAAAAATAGCTTCTTTACCTACATACACAGTAAGGTGTACCGTAATTTCTGGACTATTCAGCGCATCTGAATGTAAGCCGCACCCACTGAATTTTTAAAAAATATGTATTTTGTACATAAATAAGCCGCAGGTGCCTAGCGGTACATTGAAACAAATGAACTTTACACAGGCTTTAACGAAACACGGCTTGGAACAAAAATAAATAGGCTTTTAAACGCCTTCAACTTGAAAGCTGCATCATATGCCTTTCTCTGTGTCTTTGCCATGATGAGGGTGACAACATGACCGTAATCAGAATCGTCACCATTCATAATGTCCGCTGTTTAAAATGTCCGCTGTTCATAATGTCCGCTGTTCATAATGTCCGCTGTTCATAATGTCCGCTGTTTAAAATGTCCGCTGTTCATAATGTCCGCTGTTTAAAATGTCCGCTGTTCATAATGTCCGCCGTTCATAATGTCCGCTGTTTAAAATGTCCGCCGTTCATAATGTCCGCTGTTCATAATGTCCACTGCTGAAGACATTCCAAGAACTAATAATGCAATTGAAGGTTGGCATAATGTTTTTAGAGGTTCATTTGGTACACTGAATGAAACACCGAGAAATTTCGTAAAAAAGTTAATTACTGTAATGAATGGGAAGTTTGAGCGCGCTCGATTTACGTCACATTATGCGACGGTGCTCAGTTTTTTGGCGACATGAAGCTTGTGAAAGCGGGAAAAATCCCTAAATTAGCCGCGTCATTGTATAAACCGCGAGGTTCAAAGTGTGGAAAAAAAGTAGCGGCCTTTAGTCCGGAAATTACGGTATATTTGACAGGGATCTGAAGATAATGCCGCAATTCTTCACTTACTGAGACAAGAACAGTGTGTGCTAAGTTTCCTGGTGACTCATGACATCTATCACATGTATCAGCCACGCTGGCATATATCCTGGAAAATCTGGCTTTACTGTAATACTTTGAACTGTATCAAATTTAGCCTGGCACAAGAAGTGCTAGCATTTATTGTTGCTAGCATATCTTTTGATATAATTTCCCCTTCCCAGCCCACTTTAATCTTGCCATGGGACCATTAGAGAGATAACACTTAGATTTCATTTCATAGATTTGTGAAATTAACCTCTTTTACTTGCAAAAACATTACCCATCTGTCCTTCCTGGGACATATTTTGGAAGGTCAAATTTTCTGGCAATACCCCGATGGATGCCTTTTTTTTAACGCGTAATTCGATCAATATCTTCCAGAAAAATATGATTACGTCGGGAGGTTGCTGAAGCCCGGAGACGAGCCGTCGGAGTACACGGACGAGGAGGACATCAAGGACCACCTGAAGCACGACTGAGCGGATCCATCACACCGACCAAAGCCAGGAGCCCCAAACAGCTGCGACAGACCGCCCTCCTCCTCCTGCCCCACCCATCTACCTGCCACTCCTTTCTCCTGCTCCACACCCCAAAAACTCTTCACCTCCTGAATCTGTCCGGTGCTGTGGCTGTTCTGGAGGGCAGGACTCAAGTCTCACCGCCCAGACCTCCCTCCCTCTTCATCCTGCGAAGATGACCACCAACAGAAAGCGGTTGAAAACCTTCTATGAGGGCTTTTTTTTTTAAATAACAGAAAAACATGTCTGGGGGAGGAGGGGGGGAGACGAGAGGGGTTGTGCCTGTAGATGCATTTTAAACAAAAACCACAAAATATTTTAGTCATTTCTCCAAGGGTGTGGGGGGTGGGAGACAAGTGGTTATCGTGGTGGTCGCCGCCGAGCGCTGGGTGGTTGGTCAGAGGTAGAGAAACACATTGGTCGAAGATGATCAGTGGATCGGGACGGGGAAACGGATTTCTCTCTTTTTTTATCTTTGGTTTAGTCACAACTGAAACTGCTTCAGCTTCGGACAGCTTATCAATCAATCTTTTTTTTTTTTCACAGATAATTTCCCCTCCTTGTTGAGAGGGCAGCGCTGTGGAAATTGTCGGGTCGTCACATTTTCCTGTTTGTAGTGTATGCACTACTAGTTTTCTTTGTTTGTCACCATGTGATTGTATTTGTTGAGTAGCATATAGTTTTTTTTTTTTGTTTTTGTTTTTTTTTTTTGATGGGGTTGGGGGGTGTTTAAAGGTCTTTGCCATATGAAACCTGTTTTGAATCACATCAGACGGACTGAATCACTGATCGGGAATACAAAGGGAAAGTGGTATGGCAGTCCTAATCAATCGACTCAATTGTTTACATGCCTCACAAGCCGGCTGCAAGTCTGTAGATTCCCCTGAAAATGGTCCAAGTATTAATTGTGCCTTATTTTGTTTGTTGTGTCAGTCCTGACCGTTCTAACAGAGGAGGCGAGCGGAGGGATGGAGGTGTCGGTTTTTCCTAGACTCGGTCCCCCAGACTTTAAAGAAGGCATACGTTCTGTCAGTCGTCCACGCACAGACTGTAATATTTCCCCACATCACAAACTTTGTAAATAGACCGTATGAATTACTCAGTGTTACTGCCATATTTATGTAGTCGATGAACTCCAGATATGTATAATGGTATGTCGTATTGGTCAAAACCCCCATGTTTTTTTTGGGTTTTTTTCTTTTGTTTCTGAACTTCTTTTTAAACCAGGGTGAATCCCCCCCCCTACCCCCCTCCCAAAAAAAAAAAAAAAAAAAAAAAAAAAAAAAAGGAGTATTGCAAAGTGCTGCAGGGCGGGACCGGGAGCTGTTCTTGCGAAATTTTGTTCGGAGACGTTGCTTATCCTGTAAATATATCTATCATTTTATTAAAGCATGTGCAACAACAAAGTGAGCTATGCCGAATTCCCACCACGTCATGTATTTAAATGTTGGGTGTGTGTGTGTGCGTGTCTGCGTGACAGAGGCAGGAAGGGATTTGTTCATGCATAATAAATCGATTTGGTTAATAATTGAAGATGTCTGGAATTTATTTGCTTTTAGAGGCAGCATAATTGGATCACTAGCGGGAAAATGTTTTATGATTCATTAAAATGTTTAATATTAAGTCTGATTCAGGGCTGTTTACCTGCAGGGAAATTACAAAGGTACAGACATTACTGTCGTGTGAAGTTTAATGTTTGAGGAAATATGAATGCATGAAACCACCAGACTGATTATAATAATGAGTATATTTTCTGTTTATTGTATCTGAGTTTATTTACAAGGGAAATGAACAAGTGAAATGAAAAAGATTTTTGAGAGTTCTCACTAACCACAGAAAAGTTTGTTCAACTAACTTTTAGTGAGAAAATGTTTTTCTTTTGGATCTTGAGTCAACAGTGCTGTGAATTTGTTAAGAAAATCAGGAACAAAATGTACAACATACCTCTCAGTGAACGATTATTAACACCAGATGTGGAGAAGCACAAAAGCAAACGGAGAAATGAGAGGCAAAGAGAAGAACTTTTAAGATTAATTGCAAGTTATTGTCTTCCTGAATGTTTTACTACATAAAACGTTAAATGTCAAGTGTTATGGGCTTGTTTAAGGTGCCTTCTGAACAAAAACAATCCCAAATTGTTAAACTGCAAGCTGCCTTTTTATTTATGGGTGCTTAAGGGGGACATAAATGAATAAATGTGCTCATTAGACGCTTTTAATAGTCATATTAAAAAATAAAGCAATTAAATATTGATGTAAACAAATGTACATATGGGGAAAATATGTAAGGAGTGACCAAATTGATATCATTTAAATATTTTAGAAATACATTTTCAATTAAATTAATAGTAAAATTCATATTGGGAAATAATATTCAGGGACATAAATACAGGATTCATTTGATGTGACAAAATAGGGAAATTCATATATAGCTAAAAGTATTTAGGGACATTTTAATACTGAAAAATAATGGACTGAATGATAAGGAAATAAATAGCTAACATTTTGAGAAACTATGTAGGGATAGTATTCATTTAATGAGGAAATAGGGGGAATAGGAACACAGCAGTTCCCAAGTTATTACATAAAACTAATATGGGTAATATTTTTTTGTGAAATAATAAATGTATTATTCTTATTTATTTAGCATGGATTTAAGTATGTTTATTTATTATAATTTCTATATTTAAATTGATTAATCTGAATTATATATATATATATTTTTTTTTTAATTTATTTTTTATTTAGCATGGATGTATTAACATATGCTTGGTTTTTTTTAATTATAATTTCATGTCATTGAAATGCATTCATCCCAATTATTTTTTTATTATTATTTGTTTTTAATAATGTATTTAACATGTATCATAGGCATGGATGTACAAAGATAAAGTGTTTAGGGTCACCACAGAGTAAAAAAAAAAAAAACGTTGTCATCAACGACACAGCTCAACAGCGCCCCCACCGGGGGACCCGGATGATCCAGGAACTGCACCACAAACACGCGCACACACTGAGTGCTACGTGTGTGTGTGTGTGTGTGTGATTAAGTGAAACTAGTCGCTGTTAATTCTTACCAGCCATCACTGTTGCGAGGGAGCCGAAGAGGAACACTTTATTATCCGGAGCAGGGATGTGTTTTACCCGCTGACTGTCGACCATTTCAGTTCTTCCCCCTGAACACACCACCGACATCTTGGCTGTTTTGGGCTAAAAAAAAACAAAACAAAACAAAAAAAACTACCCCGATAAAAAGCATCCGTCTTCCCCTGCAGGACCGTATCATCTGGGCAGCTTTCCAGACAACAACATCCAGGAGACAGCGAGGTTTGTCCACATTCATACCGACCAAAGTTGCATGAATTCCTGCAGCTATTAGTCTATATATCCTGTTTTTATTTGTGTCTGCAGCATAATAATGGCAGAGCATCTTTCCCAGAGTGAGCTGGACTACCCGTTCAAACTTCTGGAGTATTTCAACGGATTCAGGGTCTCAAAGGTAAAACATTTTTTACACTTAGATGCACACGTGTCAGTCTGCAGTAATGTGTCTAGGGTTTGTTGTATTGTTATATTGTTTGTTTTATCCTAAAACCATACAGTCTATGCCTAAAACCTAAAGATATTTAGTGTAATATCATGAAGAAAAACCTACCAAAAAAAATCTAACTAAATCAAGATGAATGACCTTTAAGTGATTAATCAGTGCTCTGGATTATTTATAACCTTGTTTAATAAACATTTAAGATGAAGATCAATTTGGTCCATAAAATGTACCCAAAGCCCAACTTGACATTTTCATATTGCTGTTATCTTCTCTGATCAACAAAACCAAATGTTAAAGATATTTACATTTTGAAAATCTGAGACGAGTCAATGTTTTAAAATATTATCAAAATTCCTGCAAATTAATTTTTCTGTCTATCGAATATATTTAGTCTAATATCTATTGACAAGCTGGAACTGGCAATTTCTTGGTATTTTTGCAATACAAAGTCACCTACATGAACAAACAGTAATCAAAAATAGTTTAATTAATTGTTTCGATTATTTTCTATCTGATTTGACTGGTTTGCTAATCTGGTGATAGTTTGGCTGTTTGATTGATTTTTATTTATTTTATTTATCCTTTATTTAACCAGAAAGGTCACATTGATATACAATATCTCTTTTTCCAGGGAGTCCTGGTCAAGATGGGCAGCAAAATTAAGTTTCATATACCAACGGGGACAGAAAACATATTCTTTTTAAAAACACACCAACAGGCACAAACTACAGGAATCAGAAGCTTAAAGAATCAAGACAAAACTGTTCTGTACAAACTGATTTTAAAGTATTTTTAAACATGTCGAGAGAGGGTAAAGCTTTAAAGTTAAGCATGCCTTGCAGCTCATTACAAGCTTGCTGGGCACGAATTAATGTGAATTAATCACGTGTGAAATAATGAATCACATCATAATTTGTCATGTTTGTCTGTAATGATCTGAAACACAAGCTTAAAAATGTGTGGAGAAGATAAATGACCAATAAGTGATTAATCAGTTGTGAACATTTAAAAGAATCTCCCCAGGAGGCTGCTCTTTTTACTCTTTTAAAATGTTATTTTATTTAGACGGAAGTTAATGCATTGGGTGCCATGACAGCATCAGTACAATACAAAACACACAAACAAAGAAAACAATTGTTATGTTATGTGTGTGTGTGTGTGTGTGTGTGTTAGTGAATGTGCATGCGAGTGTAGAGGAGCCATAGCGGGGAGTTTTTTTTTTAAGAGGATAAAGAAGGAAAAAAAAAAGCAAGACTGAAGAATAAATTGAGTTTTCCTGCCAGGGGTAGCTTTCAGTCATACCACATGAGCTTTATCTGCCGATGTGAGTTTGCACAGTTGGTATGCAAGTGTAGACGTTCAACTTTAATTTCACGGAAAAAACATCAAAAAAGAGCTTTGAAATAAATGTGGAATTAAAAAAATAAAAGTCCTGAAATAAATAAAAGTTGTCCTTTTTGAAAAAAAAAAAAAAAAACTATTTATTTATTGAACTATATTGACTCATTTATGTATTTATATTTACATATATTTATTGCCTCATTTATTTACATATCCATTCATTTATTTTATTCATTCCGTAGCTACATGCTAACAATGACAATGCTAACGTACTCATGTTTAGTAGATGTAATGTTTTCCATGTAAACATGCTAACATGCTAACCTGACATTGGAACGTCATTTAGTTTTTTCAGTTAATTAGTTATTAGTTTTGATGATAAAACAAACTATTGGACAAATTAAACTTTTGACTAAAGTTGGAATTCATCCTGACTTGGACAGTGACCTTCGTGGCCGTCCTGCTTCCCTGAGTTCTTGTGCTGATTTAGAGAAAGTAATTCACGCTTAATTGCATCTCGACTATTGCAACTCTCTCAAAAATCCATGTTGCGTCTCCAGCTTGTTCAAAATGTCAAGCAACAATTTTTACTGGCACTAATTTTAGAGACCATTATTACTTTAGCACATCTGTACTGGCTACCAGTAAGATTCAGAATTGATTTTAAGATTTAACAAACATTTTTTCAAGCACAGAAAAGCCAAACCCCTAGCTACATTACTGACCTTTTTTTTTTTTACTCTTTATGAGCCGGAGCACAGCCATAGATCCTCGGACAAAATCAGTTTAATCTTTTAATTCCCTTCTAAAAAAAACAATTTAGGCTTTTATGTGAACCACTCCCTATGCACTTTAAAGTTTTGTAAAGTTTTGATCTGTTCTTAACTGTATCTCTGTTTGTTGGTGTTTACTTTTATCTGCATATATTATCTTTTATTACATTTTTTTAAAAATTGTTGTTGCTTTTGGGTTTTATTGATTGTAAGGCACGTTGTAAATATTGTTTTTAGAAAATTTCTATATGAAATAAGGTTATTATTTTTATTATTATTGTTATTAAATTACATTTCATGGAAAACCATCAAATAGTTAAAAGAAATTTTACAAAAAAAACCTCGTGGGGGCACTAAATAAAATGTCAGAGGATCACCAAAGATTCATCCTCTGAGGAACATGAACGTCTGTACAAAACGTAACGGACGACATGGAGAAAAATCTACATATGCCGAGGTTTTGATGTGCGTTCGTCCCTCCAGGTGATATTTTCAGCCTGTGAGCTGGGAGTGTTTGACCTCCTGCTGAAGTCCCAGGAGCCCCTGAGTGCACAGCATGTAGCCCGGGAGCTGAGCACCAGTGTGGACGGGATGGAGCGGCTGCTGGACGCACTGGTGGGCATCGAGATCCTGGAGGTGGAGACCGCAGACGGGACAGGTGAGGAGGAGGAGGAGGAGGAGGAGGAGGAGGAGGAGGAGGAGGAAGGTGATGATGAATTCATAGAATTGACTACTACATTAGCTCCGTAACAGTGTATCAATATACACTGTGTGTGGCCAAAAGTATGTGGACACTCGGGTAAACCACGGGGATACTCGAACATTGTGAATGGAATTTTTCTGTGCGAGAGCAAGATGTCAGAGCTCCCTTGAACACACCATGAGGACAGAGCTTTTTTATTTATTTTTATTTTCTTTAATTGTGGAAAAGCATTAATTTCGCATTCATCATTTTACATAGTATCAGTATTATTGCAAGTAGATTCACATAGCATTGTGCAAACATAGATCAAAAACATTTTGCAGTACATTTGAAAATCATTTAAGGTCGTTAACCTGGTTCTTCCTGAGGTTTTCTTTTATAACAGTAGCTTTAATAATAATAACACAATTGAACATAGGAAGCTTTCACCTTGGACAACAAAAAGAATAAAGAGCGAGCTGTGAGATGCGATAAGATAATATAAAACACATTATTTTCTCACTGATTTATTCTGTCAAGTCAGCTTACCGGTAAGTATCTGATCTGAGTTTTTCTGTGAGAAAAATATATATTTCATATATTATTTTTTCATGCATTCATCAATAGTGGATCTGGTTTTAGCCACTTTCTCCTTAAAACAAAGCTTTTTAAAAATATAACCTTGTGATATTCTACATTTTTCTTATTCCAGATATATTATTATTATATTTCAAAATCCCAAGTAAAGACCAAAACTAATAATGAAAACACCACAAAAACAAAACATCCACAGCGGAAAAAAAGAATCTAAAATAAGAAGTAAAATTATTAAATAAGTAAATACAATGTGATTTTGCACTAGAATAAATGTAATTATAGCACTAGTATAAATGAAATTATTGCACTAGAATACATTTAATTATTGCACTAGAATAAATTTAATTATTGCACTAGTATAAATTTAATTATTGCACTAGTATAAATTAAATTATTGCACTAGAATACATTTAATTATTGCACTAGTATAAATTTAATTATTGCACAGGCTCCAAGTGACTCAGAAAAGCGTTAAATTTGCACATTAGAGAAACTGAAACTGGAAAATGTTTGGAATTTCACCTTGAAAAATGTCTGAAATGGTCGACTAATCCTTTATCTGACTAACAGTTGCAGTGAACTGACACTAAAACATTTAGAGTACATGCATGCATGACTTCTCTTGATGCTGTGAATGTCCCCGTTGGGAACTGATGGCACCCAGATTTAAAGTGTGAATGTGTTTTTATTAAAAACAGTTTTGTACAGCAGCACCGACGTTTCCAATCTGTATCTGGCGAAAGGCAGCGGCAAGTCTCTTCACGACATGATCATCTACCAATCCCAGACCATCTACCCGCTGTGGAACAATATGGTGGACGCCGTGAGGTTAGTGGGTCGAGTGGGAGACGGTCAGATGATTGAACTGAATAGAGAGCGGATATTTAGGACTGAAGAACAGTTTCTTTCCTTGGGCCATAATAAGCACACCACACTCAACAGCCATTGAATGACCCTCATGTTAAATACTGAATTTCGAGGACAACCTAATGGATCCTGTGCAATAAATATATATATTTATAAAAATAAATATATATATTTATAAAAATAAATATATATATTTATATATATATAAATATATATATTTATTT
>CALSBV010008606.1:0-12224 GCA_943590825.1 Bovichtus diacanthus | reverse complement strand
TAGGCACCTGCGGCTTATAGACATGTGCGGCTTATTTATGTACAAAATACATATTTTTTTAAAATTCAGTGGGTGCGGCTTATATTCAGATGCGCTGAATAATCCAGAAATTACAGTATATATTATATTGGCAGAAATAGATTTATTGTGTCCAAAGTACCAGGATGTTCTGCTGCTTTTTTTTTTCTGACCCACAATCCTTTGCACTGTTTAATAGTATTACTGAAGTATATCGGAGTACATTTTCTGATTTTAAAATATGCAAAGAAATCAGGGAAATCCACTGGATTCATAAACTATTTATTGCCACTGTACCTAAAATCCCATTATTAGAAAGAAATATGAAATATAAAATCCTGACTGATTTAGAGATGTTGTTAAAGGTAAAAGTCTTAAAGTAAGAAAGAAAAGTTTAGTTGCAGCCTAACTATATTTAGGAGCAGCAAATCACACTTAGTTCACACACACCAGAGGAGGTGATAATTACTGCACACGCACGCACGCACACACACAAACACACACACACACACACACACACACACACACTTTTGCAGCTGCTGTGATGACGCCTCCAGCACAACCCACTGCAGACATTAACATCCTGTAACAACACAGCTGTGACACACACACACACACACACTTTAATATAAGTGTGTGTGTGCGTGTGTTTGGGATAATTTCAGGTTTGCAGTGATCACAGTCTCATGTCTCCTCCTTAATTTAAAACAACAAACAAGTTGCTTTGAAGCCATAACAAGGAACAGAATACAGTTTGTATTTTAAATACTGTTTTATCTTGGATATATCTTAACCTTTAAGATATTCTGTAGGCAGAAGTATTTGTCTCCTAATTAGTATCTTGTGTATCACAGCCTGATGGGTCTGTAGAGTAAAACACATCAACACACACACTGCACAAAGTGTGGATTAATGCGCCGCTGAAAATAGTTCCAACAAATGCACCATGTACTGTTTGTTTGATAAAAACTGCAGTGAGCAGCTGTTTTTAGGAAGTTACTGAGCCTGTTTAAACTATATGTTTTTAAAGATTTATGTCTTCAAAAGGAACCTGGTACTACTGGTACTGCTGGTACTGTAGTTACTACTGGTACTGCTGGTACTACTGGTACTGCTGGTACTGCAGTTACTACTGGTAGTTACTACTGGTACTGCAGGTACTACTGGTACTGCAGGTACTGCAGGTACTGCAAGTACTACCGGTACTACTGGTACTACTGGTACTGTTGTAGGTTTCATGTTGAGTATATTATGTCAGAGCGATTTGAAAACATTAAGAGCAAAACCACGTAAAAACTGCTGAAAACATCAAATAACACACATACACACACCACACACTCACTCACTCTCTCACTCAAACACACCACATACACATACACACTCTCTCTCTCTCTCAAACACACACACTCTTTCTCTCTCAAACACACACTCTCTATCTCTCTCTCTCTCTCTCTCTCTCTCTCACACACACACACACACACACACACACACACACACACACACACACTCACACACTCCAGCTGATCTCTAGTGAACTTGCATGTAAACAAACTGGGCTACTCTGCTTCCCTCCATAGGTCTCCCCACTTCTCCATCATCACCTCCGTCTCCCAATGAGGCTCAGGTCCATCGCTATAGCAACTGGTTGCCACGGGCGACGAGACACAGCCAGCCAGCATCCTCCTCGCAGTTGTTCTCGAAGGCAGAGAGGAGAGAGGGAAGGCGCGGCGCGAGCAGGGCAGCAGAGGAAGACGCTTTTCTCTCTCGCCAAAATAAAACCCAACAAAATTTAAATAAAAAATTAAAATCGCACGTCTGAAGTCTCCCATTTCTGTCGGAGAGGGAATGAGAGGATGGTGACAACTTGTTCTCAGAAAGTGTTGCTTCAGCGCTCGGCTGTGTTGGAGTGCAGGCGGTGACCCCGACGCCGCCACGAGCCTGCGGCCGCCGCCACCACCGCGGCTGCAGGGTGAGTCCCAACTTCTCCTTTAATCTCAGTTTGAAGCCTTTATTTTACCTGAATCACATCTGTCAGGAGTCCTGTGGGTTCAGGGTGGTGCAGGGAGGTGAGCGGTGTCGTAGACCTGTGTGTGTGTGTGTGTGTGTGTGTGTGCGTGTGTTTTGGCCATGTGTGTGTGTGTGTGTGATGGCCGTGTGTGTGTTGGCCGTGTGATGGCGTCTTGAGCCAGCAAACACGCAGGAAACTGATGTTTACTCTCTGCATAAGAAGCCTTTATGTTCCTGAGAAATGTTGTGACGGAGTCTTTAATATTTAAGTGTCATGAGGTGCAGTTTGCGTGACTTATTAAAGACTCATAATCAATATTTTCTAGATTTAAAATCATTAAAATTGAATAAAAAGATGATGAGTTTGATGATCTGAAAAGCATTTAGATAATAATGTAGAGCTGTGTTTTCCAACCCAAAAGGTCAGAACCCCCTCAAAGAATCTCTAACTAAACATCTGAACACGCAAACGACCACAAAGAGACACAAAACGACCACAAAGAGACTATAAAATTATAGTAAATACTCATAATACTTTACAACGATAATCATAACACATTATAAATGATTGTATAATGTGTTATAAGGTCAAGTATCATAATACCTCACGTTTGTGTTTTAAGCATTCTGAATATTTAGTCCTTATAACTATAATTATTCAGCACTATAAGCAGATTTTAACGCGTGATAAATATGTTTATAATGCATTATTGGCGTCATAGAAAGTGTTACTCTTCCTCTACACCGCCCGAGGTGAAAGTGTTGAAGCGTGCCGACTGTAAACCGGAGAAGAGCCGCTGCGACGGCAAATCTGTAGACACATTTCTTCTGCACGCGCTCAGTACGAACCTGCGGCTCAGGCAGAAGAAAGAGCCGAATATTTATATCCACACGGACCTGTTTCAACTTCATTTATATTTAGATTTCTGATCAACTGATCTGAACACAGCGTGCCATTAATGGAGAAACTAAAGAAGCCAGACAGGCCAGAGACAGACGGAAATAACTATAATTACAAGCTATTTTTTTAGATTTAGTTTATAATCAATCAGTTTTTATCAACTACTTTTACGTTAAAATTATTAGATGAAACGTTATTATTCCTGCAGGTCTAAATCTGACAGAGGAGGGAAGTATATTATTTACTGAAGTAGATTACTTAAGTACGATTTTGAGGTACTTTACTTGATAATTTCCATTTTCTGCAGCTTTATAGTTCTACTCCTCTACATCTCAGAGGGAAATATTGTACTTTTCACTGCACTGCATTTGCAAATTCAGATAATTAAAACAAAATTTTGTCAAACTAATGAATTAATCAGAAGTCGGTTTTAGTAGAAGTAGGTTTTTTCACATACAAGGAATTTGCTTAATGCTTTGCTATAATGGTGCATATTTAAATTAAAATGAGCTCAACCTTTACCACCTTCAACATTAAAGTGATGAATTAATGCATCAATAATTACAATAACATATATTATTCTGAAATCTTCTGCATAGTAAATACTCTTAAGTATATTTATATGCAAAAATTATTGTACTTTTTTTGTGACTTTTACTTGTACCAGAGTATTTGTACACTGTGGTATTACGAAGCTAACGTGGAAGTGCCAACAGCTGCAGTTCCTCAAACGGCTACTTGAGGCTCCAAAAGTGAGTCAATCTCCGTTGACGGTTGATGTTAAAAAGCTCAACTTTACAGCAGAAATAAACATGTTTACAGCCTGGTACGAAAATGTGCTTTTGGTCTCTAATTTCTTTTTTAGAAAAAAAAAAAGGTTTATGAGAATTTTACAGTGGTGAATTTTTATATAACTCGTCTCAGGTCGCTAGTTGTCTTCTCAGCTAATTCACTGAATTTCACCTCTCGGCCGTGTTTGTGTTGTCGGGGCCTTTTTGGAGAATTATTCATGCAAATATTGGAGAAATAATCTGGCTTGCTGTGCGGTTAATTGTACCAACAGACAGCACAAAGAAATTCTAGTATTTCATTTTGTTAGCATGCACAGACCGCGGAAATGCATCGGAACAAAGGGGGCATAATGTGAAGGGACGGGAGGAGGGGGAGGGGGGCATATGCATTATAACATCATAGGCCAATATTACTGATGTATTGAGTAGCTACAGAAAGGAAGTACAAGTTTTAAGGAAAACGCATATACAATTCAGGCTTTTATTCCTAAAAATATTTCATCAGACTCCAGAAGTTACCCAGGCCATTAGCGCTCACCATACCTGGCTTGTTAGCTTAGCTTGTTGTACTAAAAGACACTTTCCGCAGTCGGCTGGTAATTCTTTCCGCTGATACATTACAAACAAGCCTGCTCTTTGCTAGCCAACATTAGCATCCCAATTAATATCACCGTTCATGTGAATTACAGATGAACCTAGCTAACCAAGCTACCGCTAGAGTTAGCTGGTGACATTTGTTATGCTAACGGTACCTCCCTCTCGTCCAAATATGGCCACATATGGCTCCAAAAAACCAAGATGGCGACGGCCAAAATGCTAAACTCAACGCTTCAAAACCAACCAAGGTGGCTACGTCCACTTCTTATATAGTCTATGGTATCACTACCTTTACTATTTTACATAATACAAACTTATCAAATCATTTGACAAGATTAAATGAAACCATTTCATAAAAATATTCCATATGCAATACAACAGGATCCTACCAGACCTGATGAAGGTGGCGATCATTCACATAAAGGTAGTTCATGGAAACATTAGCACTAGCTAATATTTTATTGTTGCTAGAACTTCATCAAGAACTTTGTGCAACATTCTGAATATAAATCGAGGTGATGGAGCAGCAGATTGGACGACAGATTGAATCGGTTCAGGAGCCAAAAAAGAAAAACATTTCAACACTAGATAATTATAATCAAGCCAAAATAGAAAGTAAAACAGAAGTGTGAAAGGAAGAGGGATGAGGAGACAGCCACACTTCCTCGTATCAGTTAGACAGATTTCACCAACAGGGAGATGAGACACAGAAAGTAATTACAGCGAGTGAAATAAAGGGAGATGAAGTGTGGAGAGAGAGACGAGAGGAAGCGGGTTCAACTACATCTGCTGAAATACCAACGGATTCATTAGAAACACGTCGTAGAGGAAGATAAAGCAACAACAAAACTGGAAATATCTTCAGAAGCTTAAACAAAAAACGTGTGATACAAACAAATGTCGCTTTAAAAGTCACATATTGTGGAAAAAAGACAAAAGACAATTCAAGGACTCTTTTAATTACACATGAATATTCAAGCGTCTGTAATTTGTTATAACTTCTACAGAAAATAAATGAAAATGGA
Source organism: Bovichtus diacanthus (assembly GCA_943590825.1). NCBI lineage: Eukaryota > Metazoa > Chordata > Actinopteri > Perciformes > Bovichtidae > Bovichtus > Bovichtus diacanthus. Next base: position 6,885 of record CALSBV010008606.1, on the reverse strand, counting down.
AATATCTTTAACCGTAAAAGAATGTTTTAAAAGTCACGTAAAATGAAAAAAAGACAATAAAAGCCAATAAAAACAAAAGGGGGGAAAAAACTGCCCTTTAACTCTTTCAACACATCAACATTCAAACATTTGGAATTTGTTTATTAACTTCTACAGATAATAAATAAAAAAGAAAATGTATCCATTACCGTAAACGCATGAAACCGGAAAGAAAAATGTTTTAAAAGTCTCTTAAAGAAGACAATAAATACTATTCTACTGCCTTGTAACTCTTTCAATTACATATAAACATTCAATTAATAATGTATATAACTGGAATAACTAATGTAATTGGAGAAAAGACATAACATTTTCTATTTGTTCTAGCACTACTACAGATAATAAACGGAAATATATCCATAACCTTAAACACGTGTACATTAAAATGTTAGTTTTTAAAGTCAAAGATGCCAAAATCAACTCCCCATATACCAATTTATCTTAACCCCAATATTAGGCATTTATAAGAAGTATATATTAGGGTTGCAACAGTATGAGATTGTCACATAACAATAAATAACTAACTAATAAATGGTTTATAACAGACATAACAACATTGTTAAATTGTCATAACTTCTACAGATAATAAGTGGTTTAACACACACTTTAATATAGTTGTAAACATACATTACATGTAACTTGTAAAGTTTAACAGCGGGTCACTGACATGAAACGCATGTTTTTAGAACAATAATCCACTTAGAAATACAAAAAATAAAGACGTCACAGACTAATTCAGAACTTGCTTGAGAACTTGACGTTTTTAAGTTTTCTTCAGGTTCAAAGTAATACAGTGATAGTTGTCTGTACGTCCATGGGTACACGGCCAACAGGAGCTGATCGCAGATATATCGGCATACTTTTAATGGAGACAATGTACTAAAATCTAATTAAATATAAAGGAAGTAGACGTCACACACACTGCAGACTTGTTTGTACGGAGCCGACACTACAGGCTATTTGTCCAGTTTTAGCAGAGGAGTCTGGCAGGAACAGTTTCTTCTTCAGTGGTTGTTGAATTAAAATGCAGGAAAACGTCTTAAAGAGTCCAAACATTCAGTTTAATATCTGGTCAGAGATAGTGTCTCGCCCGTCGGCGTCCAGCAGTCGCACCTGCTGAAACGACTTATTGACGAGCTGTCAGGCATCGCCGTGGCAACAATCAATCGCCCTCGTTAGGAGCACATACAGCCGCCGTGTCGGTGAGGTTCGGTTTAAAAATCGATGAGTTCACTGTCGGCACACAATAATGAATCTGATTTACATTTAAACTGAAAACACATAACCGCTTGAGGAGAAAACGTTTTACAAAATATTACATGTGGACGGAAAATACAGGCCTACTATACGTGCATTGGTTAAAAACCAGCAACACAACATTTACTTTGTTTTTGTCAGCTCGACACGTGGTGTACCAAAGTTCTCGCAGACTTTCCGAGTTGTTGTTCCGATTTAAGGGGGAGTTCATGTGACAGGAAACCGTTTTTCCGATTATTTCAACACCACATGAATGCAGCATTAATCCACTAGGTTAAATTCAGGCAATTTGTATTAAATTACTTATTTTTTCCTCTGAGGCCAGACCTTCTGCCAATTATACATCTTTCCAAAGTTTGCCACCTCATTTTAAAACATACCCAGGCTCCCATAATAATAATAATAATAATAATAATAATAATGATTATTACCGTAGTTATTGTTTCTGACGTGGTGGCGGCGATGCTATACGAAGACACAGCGAGCATTATGACCGCTGCTCTGTTTGAGTACCATCAGCGAAAATGTGGCTTCTTCTTCTCATTGACTACATTCACGTGCAGAAAAAGTTCCGGTTTTGTCCCTTAATCCAAAAAAGAGAATATTCCAGATAAACTGTTTACATTGGCAGATGATTCACATGTGATGCAAACTGTAGTACAAACACCAGCTGAGGCTGAATGTGCTGAATCATGACTACATTTATAGATTTATAAAACATGCCTTCTGCCTGTTTTAGCCCCAAAACACTGAATTTTGATTTTCCAACTTTTACTTCTGTTTTTGTATATTTTGCTGATGCTGCTACTGTTATTATTGTGCGTCTGTAAGTTTCAGTTTGTAATACTATTTTTCTCACTGCTACACGTTTCTGTGTGTTTTTAGCTCATGTTGCTCATTGCTGTTTGTAATTATTATTTAATTAACATGTTTTGTGATTTCGGGGTAAAATAAGCTTCAAAGAATGCTTCTAAAATATTGATATTAATATCATCATATCGCGCACAGCTTGACTGGAAAATGCTTCCTTCAGAATGAGCTGTTTACATGTGTATATTAGTGTGCATGTAAAACTCTAATGAACGTGATTGATAGATAGATATTGATATGCAAACAGATGTTTAGGTGCATTTCTACGAGGCTTTTTATCATTTTATAAATGATTGAGATTTATAAAACATAAACGGGCAGCTTTATAAATCTGTCGTCGTGAGTACACACAGTTTTTAGTCCTTTTTTTATTTTTATGACCCTTGGACAGAGTTTGAGTTTAAAGAGGATTTAAATGTTATATATAAACATTAATGTTTAATTAGGAGAAACTCACTGTTAAAGTAAACATAATTATACTTATGCTTTAGATTTCAAGCTTCTTGTATTCCTCTGTAGTCTGTTTGTATCCGTCACTTTTCTTTTCTTCTCTTCTGCAAACTCTTAAAAGTCTAAAACGGCCTAAAAATAAACGCTACAGCTTTAATCTTATTTTTAATTTTCCTTTGTTCTTCTCTGCTGCTGCTAATGTGTCGCTCGACAAACATGGCAGAAATATTTATCAAAGTATATTTAAACACACTTTATTATTGTTTTGTGTGTATATCAGTGAAGACGAGACACACACACACACACACAGTAATGGTTATTACGTGGTCGTCTTTTCTGATCTCTGGCTGTAATTGATCAGCGCTGCTGTCAGTCTGTGAGTCACAGGCGCCAGCTGGACGGCAACACACAGACAGACACACACACACACACACATATACAGATACACGATGAATTATGTTTGACAGTAACAAGGGGGTAATGGCGGTCAATAGTTATGTAACCTAATGATGATGACGATGGAGCATCTTTTCATCACACACACAAATCACAAATACACAGCTCCACCCTCTCTGCAGGGAAGTGGATGAGTGGCGCTGAGCTACAATCTGTTTGACAGATGACGTGTGTGTGTGTGTGTGTGTGTGTGTGTGTGCTGTTAGTGCTGTTAGTTGCTGGTTAACGGAGGTTCCATAGAGTTACATTATGGTGCGTTCTAGCTCTATTCTGTAAAAAATAAGTATTACTCGAGGGTAAATTATAACGTTATCATGATGTGTTCAAATATAATCTTGTAAAATGTAGTTTTTGGCTACAAAGTTGAATAAATCCAGTTCTTTGAACGAGAAGTTTTCACAGGAAAAGGATTGTTTATTTATTAAACAATAAAAATGCGGTGATTTAAGGATTGCGTGTTAAAGTACATGAGATTTATTCTTATTTGTTAGTACCCATCAATTTACTGGGATTCCCTAAAATGTTCTTATTGTTGCTCTTCTCGTAGGTACCAGAACATTTTGCGAGTCCATAAATTATTTGTCCAATGCAACATAAGTTTTAAATGTGAGGAACATAAAAAAAGCGTTAATATCATATAATCAAATTCAGATGATTGTATGTTGTAGAGTAATTATTATGATTATTAAAGAAATGGTCTGTTGATCTCAGTTCAAACTATAAACCCTCTGAATGTCTGACGTGCTGCTCTTAGATGCTTTTTGACTGATGCTCTGGAAAATCACACATTTACTTTGTTTAACTTCATTTCACAATAACGCCATTTCACGACTGCGGAACGTCTTCTTCTTACAGACTTTTTTTGGTTTCATCTCACCAATTTTTAGTGCATGTGCCAGAGTATTTGCACACTTGCCCCTATAAAGATTTTAGGGCGCGTTATCTATGCTAATAATAAAGTATTTATGATCAGTCATTCAGCACACATGCAGGGAGTCCTGGGTAAGAACGTTTTGGTGCATCTGGAGATGAAATCTCTTTTTGTCTCTCTTCACAGAAAATATACGAGACATTTAGGAAGCGTTTCTGCATGAGGCCCCGTGTGTATTAAACTATAAAATATATGATTTACAGGTACAGTGGATGTTAGTGTTCCAGAGTTATTGTACAGATTTAATCCAGTCAGTGCAGCTCTGTACAGACTCTGACACCACATCTGTTTATCTGTAGTCTCTCACACACACACACCTTGACGGCTTTTAGCGCTCGTTTGTCAGAAACATGCGTTGACAAATCCGACTTTTCCCGACGGAGAGTTCACGCGCCGACTCCTTCAGAGGCTGCTGACAAATCAGAGCAGCTCTCAGCCACACACTGCTGTGATCGACACACACACGCACACTGCAGACACTGTGTGTGATATGCTAAGCAGCCCATGACATCATCAGGTGATTTGCAGTAAAGCCAAATGCTACTTTAAACTGGAATTGCGTCTGAGTTCATACTTTTACTGACGGGGAGACACTGCAGGTGAATACGGTCAATTATTTAACTCACACATATCTCCATGAAACTTCCCCAGTTCATTACTCACACCAACACAATTACTTTTTATATTATATTAAGTTTTCTGACATGTGATGTTTAAATATGTAAATTAGGCATTATGTAATGTAACTTTTGGTGAATTTAGGAGAAATCTACAGACACACACAGACAAAGTTATTAAATAAACTCCTGATGTGGATCTGATGTTTTCTTTACACTCGTCTGAAAGACATGTTTTTTGCACTTTAAGCCAAACTTTTACTTGTAACAGAGTATTTATGACTATAGAATACTTCTATTGAAGTGAATGAGAGCCAGAGAGTGTGTGTGTGTCTCTGTCTCTGAATGACTGAATTATCCGACGACGCTACCCGCCTCCGTACTTGCTTGAGCACCTCGAGGTTCCCCATTACTTCGCTCAGGGGGCCAGAGAGAGAGAGAGAGAGAGAGAGAGAGAGAGAGAGAGAGAGAGAGAGAGAGAGAGAGAGAGAGAGAGAGAGAGAGAGAGACGGGCCTAAAAGGACTCAAAGTCAAACACCGCCATGTCTGATTACACATTCAATTAACCCAGTGGCACACCATTTGTATTTCAGCCGATCCAAACTATCAACCAATAACTTTGTCTCCTTTTAAATATCCACCATTCCACCTCGACAGGGGAAAGGGAAGCAACATAAAACCAGATGATTCTTGGTAAAGTAAAGTTATTTATTACCAATAATTCAGATCGGTTTAATACAAACAACGTTACCTGAACAAAACAAAGGGAAAAGAGCCTTGTGGCTGCTGTTCAACTCAACGAAATAAAGAGGTACAACTGTCAAGCTGCCGTTTGGAGCTGTTTGATTGTGTTTGTGACAGGTCTTCGGTACCAAGTCGAAGCCAAAATTCTGAAAGAGTGACTGTACTCGTTTTTGTCAGTACCGCCGAGACTAACTGATAGAAAATGTGTTTGTGACGCAGTAAACTCAACGCATTCAAGAGACGCACGCTATTCTTCCCTGATAATGTTACATAGTGAACAACGAATCTGTATTGAAATCTGCAGGAGAGCTAGCTAACGTCAGCTGGTAGCCATTAGCTGTTAGCCGTTAGATGTTAGCAGTTGGATGTTAGCAGTTAGCAGTTAGATGTTAGCAGTTAGATGTTAACAGTTAGCTGTTAGATGTTAGTAGTTAGATGTTAGCTGTTAGATGTTAGTAGTTAGATGTTAGCTGTTAGATGTTAGCAGTTAGATGTTAGATGTTAGCAGTTAGATGTTAGATGTTAGCTGTTAGATGTTTGCAGTTAGCTGTTAGATGTTAGATGTTTGCAGTTAGCTGTTAGATGTTTGCAGTTAGCTGTTAGATGTTTGCAGTTAGCTGTTAGATGTTAGCTGTTAGATGTTTGCAGTTAGCTGTTAGATGTTAGCAGTTAGCTGTTAGATGTTAGCTGCCGGTAACAGGTTCCATTGCGTAGTACCATGGTGCGTTCAGGCTCTATTCAGTAAAAAGGAGTATTGGTCTTCTGTAAATTATTATGCTATCATGATGTGTTAAAATGTAATCTTGTGAAATGTACTTGTGAAAAGTCTGAAGTAATAAAGGAGAGATGTTGGAGGACATGGAGTTATGGTTTTGTCTTTTACCGTGGAATCAAATTGGTATCGAGAATCGTGGAATGTCACTGTCATTGGTATTGACCGACTGTGAAATATGGTTGAAAGCTTGATTAATTTCTTTAATACCTGTAAGAGATATCACAGTGTCCGCTTGTTTACCCAGCATGCTTCTCTCAGATTAAAATGAGAATGAATGTGAACAAATCATCGTGTGATTTCATCTGTTTTCAGTTCCACTCTGTGGGGACATAAAGAAAACAATTAGGCAGTAAATTGATTGCATGAATGAATAAAATACCGTAATCTCTCTGCTGTCAAATCCAAACGGGAGACTCTGGAAAACTACATCATTTCCTAATTGAATCCTGTCTTGCATGAAAGCAGCAGGACTCATACACACACGCACACACACAATTCCCTGAGCAGTAAATTGACGGCATGAATAATCCAGATTTCTTATTCATTGTTCTTCATTCTGCTGAATTAAGTTTCCTACTAAAAATAATAACGACTTCATGAGGGATGGATTAGAAAAGGTTGCTGTACTTTACTTTTTGAGTATTTCTATGTTATGCTACTTTATACTTCTACTCCACTAACTTTGTCTGTGTGTGTCTGTAGTCCATCCATCCATCCATCTTCAACCGCTTATCCGGGGTCGGGTC
>CALSBV010008600.1:0-16421 GCA_943590825.1 Bovichtus diacanthus | reverse complement strand
TTCTTATTTAGAAGTATTATGAATATATAAACTGTCACGATGAGTCTTATTGTTCTTATTTAGAAGTATTATGAATATATAAACTGTCACAATGAGTCTTATTGTTCTTATTTAGATATTAAATGTGATATAAAGATGTTATTGAATTAAGTGACTACGTCTAGTCTAGTGAACAACTACTGTGAAATAAGAACAACATGTGTAAACTGAAGAGGAAGAGTACACCACTTCCTGAAAGACTGAAGATCTGATTGGAGCAGAAAGGTGTGAGGAGGCGTGGCCTAAGTGCCAACAAGGGGGCCAATAGGAGCTGGCCCCAGCCAACCAATGGGAGAAGACTATACCCAGAAGCAGGAAGAAGATGTTGTAAACTAGTGAAATATATATATTATATATATAATATAATCATCAATAAATACAGTGAATATGAAGACACCATGTGCCTGTTTCCTGCAGACTCAAGAGAATTGCGTAAAAGACGTAGTTCTGTAGTTTTACGTGTATTTTGTTCGAGGCTATTTGGTTTACGCTCAACGTAACACGTTTTCCTCGATATTATATATATAATAAATAGTTTGGACGTGTTTGTGACGCAGTGAACTCACTGTCACACTGATGAAGTGTGAGCCAGCTAACGTTAGCGGTTAGCTGCTAGCAGCCAGAGCGAGGTTCCACAGAGTTACATTATGATGCGTTCAAGCTCTATTCGGTCAAAAAATAGTATGGGTTGAAGGTAAATTATAACGTCATCATGATGCGTTCAAATGCAATCTTGTAAAATGTAGTTTTTTTGGTGAGAGACTTGAATAAATCCAGTTGATTGAAGACGTTTTCACAGAAATATAAAACAGACATTAGATGAATTATGAGCTGTTTGTGTTGGTGTGTTGAAGTACATGGGAGTTATTGTTTAGTTGTTTTTCACCGTGGTATTGAATCGTACATAAAGGCATGTGGTTTTTCAGTTTAAAACATTTGTTAGAAAATAAGTAATAAGTTATAAGTAATTACAATTAACAGGGTCACTCACAATCTGCAACATATCACATTTCTAAAGTTACACTCGTCATTGATTTATCAAACAACGTAAAAGCAAGAAAGAAAAACTCACAATAACTTCAACTGCGCAATACTCACAATACTTTGGCATTAATACTGCATTATACTGCACATTTCAAGCAATATTCTTCTGCATCTTACTTAAACTATTGAGCATTGCACTTTAACTTCTCTATGTTTATATATATATATATATATATATATATATATATATACAATTTCCCCACAAAGTATTTCTGATTCTGGTTCTGAAAAAGAAGATTTTGTTGCAAAAAGAAACATTTGAGTGAATATTTCAGCTGCAGAAGGATGACGTCGAGCAAAAAATATCAACAAAAATATCCTGTTTTTTTCCACATCACAGAATTATGACTATTATTTTCCAATGCCCTGCAGCCATAATCCACTGCAACGGAAATATTCGTCCTGAGAATTAGATTTTCACACTTTTCTTGGTGTAGATTTTCACACTTTTTGGTGTGATGCTGCTGCACAAACACAGGAAGAGAATTCAAACGGAAAAAAACAAAAACAAGAGCAAATACTGAAACGAAAAGAAACATGAAAACTAGGGGGAAAAAAAAACAGAAATAATACAATACAATAACAATATGAGAAATACCTCCAGTGTATCTGAATTAGGAGAACAAATAAATTAACAGTGCGAGAGACATAACGGTGCAATAAAGTGGTGGCATTGTGCAGAAATGTGCAGCATAACTAAGATTTGCATCCTGATATGCCCCCCCCACACACACACACACACACACACGCTGTGTGTGAGGCAGCTGCTGAGAGAGGAAAGCGCCCTCAAACGTGGGCTGTTGTGTAATCCCTCCCAGGGCCCCTTTGCTATTTCTGTGCCTGGGCCCCGCACGTCACGCTCGGGTATTTTCTGTGGTGACTGGCTCGCATCAATAGATCTTCTAATGTACACCCGGGCGGCCGGCGGCTTCATGACTGATGGGACTTTACCTCGCTAATTTATTTCATTATTGTCGCCCCGGCGTGAGCAGAATGGAGAAGCGGGCGGCGCGGCGCGAGGAATGTCACATGTGACTGTGGATATGGGACAGGGGACTGTTCAAATGTCAGGTTTGTATGAGGATTATATTTGATATGTGAATGTCAGCTGCCGCCCCCCCCCCCCGTGTGTGTGTGCTTCATGTCATTCTGATCAGTGTTGGTTCACCATGCATGTCTGCGCCTCCCCACGTCTGATGTTTATGGATTTGTTGATGATGCCTGTTCCCTTTGACTGGATTGTGCTGCAGCGGAGCGTTCATCTGCTCATTGTGAGGATGTCTGCTGCTAGAATAAAAGCTGCCCCCCCCCCCCTGAAGTCCTGTCCCCCCCGTGCACGCGGACACACCGTCCCACAGCCGCCCTGACACACACCTCCCGCCGCCCACCTGCCTGCTGCCGCCGCACGTCACTACTGCTGTGTCACATATTGTCGTGTAGCTTAGCGCTTGTTGCAGGGAGAGAAAAGGCTGCGCCGAGACCCTGAATGTGTCGGCTCTCCCTCTTCAGAAAGGTATGCATTGTTTCTTATCTGGCTGTCACTCTGCCCCCCCCCCCCCCCCACACACTCGCAGCTCGCCGAGGATGGAAAAAACTAAGCAATGAGGTCAGGCCGACCTTGAAGGGGAGCTCCCTGCCGGGCCTTTGAATGTGTGTCCCCCCACTTAGTTTACCTCCCCGTCGGAGCACGGAGCCATCCTCTCCCTTATCTTTCTCTCTCTCTGCTCTGGGAGAGGCGTTCAAATCTGTCCGAGAGCAGAGCACCGCACACACGGCTAAAACAAAACCAGGAAAAGGGAGATAATCATCCTTGCGGCTGCTTTAAGCATCTCTCTGGAGTCACCTTGGGTTGGTATCCTCTGGTTAAAGCCCGAGGAGCGTGTGGCGGTGCGCTAACAAAGAGAGGGAGGGAGGGAGGGAGGGGGGGAGGAGAGGATGTCCTAATTAAGGGGAACTCAGAGGGTTTGAACCAGATAATCTTACATAACCTCGTTAGGGAGGACACAGGGTTTGATACTGAGAAGATGGAAATGACGTGCCCTCAGAGATCCGGAGGTCCCGTGGTGTGGAACCAGAGGAGGAACTCACTTCAGGAGCGAGGAGACTCGAGTCAGACTCAAGACTCAAGACTCCGCTGAACGAAATGCAAAGAGACTTGCGACTCGACTCGAACACCGGCGACTCGTGACTTGAAAATACTCGCGACAAGAGCTGATGGTGAATCTATCGAGCCGCCGTGGCTTCGTCTGTCTGAGCAGTCCGCCGGTAAACGGGAAGGTCTTTGGGTTTGGGCTGACAAAACACGACTTTGAGAGACGTCACCTCGGACTCCGAGGGACTACTTTCTGACATGTCGTACACGAACCATTGGTAACGATGATAAAAAATTATCGTTTAGTTGCAGCGCTAGATTGATGATGTATCATTTAGGTCCGAGCATAAATCACAACATGACCAATGTTTGTAAAATCAAATGCGAAATCGAGGTTCAATCAATGCGAGACAGTCGCAGCAGGATTCAAATGGAAAAGTTAAACCTGAGACATGTGACGGAGGTGTTAATGGTGATGACACCGCAGAAAGAAAGACAGTCAGGTGGGATAATCCAGTCAAGAAATGCGGGACTCAGAGTTTAGGACTCGGGACTCAAAGTTTAGGACTCGGGACTCAGAGCTTAGGACTTGGGACTCAAAGTTTAGGACTCGGGACTCAGAGTTTAGGACTCGGGACTCAGAGCTTAGGACTCAGGACTCAGAGTTAAGGACACGAGACTCGGGACTCAGAACTTAGGACATGCGACTCAGAGTTTAGGACTCGGGACTCAGAGTTTAGGACTCGGGACTCAGAGCTTAGGACTCTGGACTCGAGTTTAGGACTCGGGACTCAGAGCTTAGGACTTGGGACTCAGAGCTTAGGACTCGGGACTCAGAGTTAACTTGTGACAGAGCCTTTTGTTTTTATCACCTGTGTGTGCTGCATGCACCGACACACACTCCATACTCACACGTTGTTTTATTGGGTTGATCATTTTCACTTTGTTTTTGCACACAAACCTCCGCTGAATTTATTTAAATTTTATTGCAAAAGCCTGTAATGTTGATTAGAGCTGCAACGATTAGTCGACTAAAAACAATCGTCAATCGTTAAAGTAACTTTTCCTGCAGAAACTTCTTTAAATGCTGTTTTTTTTTGCCTCAGATATGGAAATGTGCTGCTTTTATTATTATTATTTGTTTTATATCTCATTAAAAAGTGACAAAACAAGACATTTAAAGACGTCAGCCTGGACTTTGAGACACCGGGATTTGACATTTCACTATTTTTCTCACATTTTATACATCAAACCAATTATTCATAATGATGACGAGAGGAATTCAAATTGAAAAGTTAAATCTGCGTTTACAATACCGGCAGCTTTTCAAAAAAACATGTTATTAAAAGTGACGTTTCACGTAAAGTAAAGGCCGGAAAGTAACTCAGTACTGCTCTTAAGTACAATTCTAATGTCATTTAGTTGAGTATTTAAATGTTCTTTATACTGCGCTACTTCTCAGAGGTAAATATTGAACTTTTAACTGCACTACATTTATCTGACTAAAAACATATGACTTCAGAAAATGAGTCAAATTAGTTCTACCTTTAAGTACATTCTGCAGATAATACTTGTGTAGTTCTGCAGGACTTTGTTAATTGTGTTATTGCTCTTCGAGACATGAGGAGCCTTTGTTTGTTTTTGAGAAGCTGCTAAAGAGAAAATAATTTTTTTTCCATTCCTGCTGTGAAAGAGCTCATTATGAATTTTATACTCCAATTTTACAAGGAGGACCTTTTGGAAAACCGCCCTTTCAAGGAGCGTTATCTAACTTGACACTCGTGCATCTTTATGTGGGTTTATCTTCGATGAGGCTGCAAATAAGGATTCATTTCAATATCACTTAATCTGATTATTTGCGAGATTAATAGAAAAAAAAACCTTAAAATCAGCTGTTTTTCCTTTATGTGAAATGTTACTTTTATTAATATATTTTTGAAAAACGACCGTTTTTGTAAACTGAGCTGTGAAATATCCACAATTTATCCCCAGGTATATATTCCAGGTTTAACTTCTCAATTTGAAGTCAGGCTGCGACTCACGATTGTTTTGCATCGATTTCACATTTGATTTTGCAAATATTTGTCATTTTCTGATTCGTGCATATGACCTAAATGAAGACGGCATTTTACATCAAAGATCTCGAGCTGCAACTAACGATTATTTGAATCATCGATTTATGGTTTGATGTATAAAATGGCAGAAAATAGTGAAAGGTCCATACCAGTTTCACAAATGTCTTGTTTTGTCCGTCCAAAACCCAAACATATTCACTTTAATATGACACAAAACAGAGAAAAGCAGCAAATCTCCATATGGGGGGGCTGAAAACTGCATTTTCTAAAATGTTTTACGTTAACGACTTATTTTTCTGTCGATCGTTGCAGCTCTAAATTTAGAAGATTGTTTTGCATACATCCATATTTGTCTAATTGTCATTTCTTTCTGCTTTTCTTTCAGGTGACCCTTCCCCACAATCCGTTCACATGATTGTTAATATCACTACAGTTACATAACAGATAGTGCCCTTGAAAATCGATCCCAAAGAAAGTGACATTGGATTTCATGGAGTCACTTGAAACTACTGCAGGGGTGAAAAGCTCCACTGAGGGTCAGGACAGAAATGTGGTTGCACAGAAAAAACCCAGCTCAGAGGCAGCACACGGAGCTGAAGTGGAAACTAAAGGGTGGCACCAACAACTGCAGGAAGGTCAGAGCTCGTGTGGTGACTCAGGGAAATCACTGCAATTAGAAGATCAGCACTCCCAAACTCAAGACTATGAGGCGTATCCACCACAGTCCACGAAAGCGTTTCCCATCGGCAGACAGAAAGCCGCAGGTCACTCCGCACAGTCGCCGGGCCCCGCGTCCCACAGGAAGTCCACCAGTTCACCTGAAGTCCAGCAACAGTGTTCACAATCAGGGATGGACCCGCTGTCGGAGGCGAAGGTGGAGCAGAAACCACAAAAGCCTGGGAAGTACGTTTGTGATTACTGTGGAAGGGCATGTGCCAAACCCAGCGTGCTTAAGAAACACATTCGCTCACACACCGGAGAACGGCCCTATCCGTGCGTCCCCTGCGGATTCTCCTTCAAAACCAAGAGTAATTTATACAAACACAGAAAGTCCCACGCACACGCGGTCAAAGCTGGGACGCTCTCAGAGCTCGGTTCTTACAACGCCAACGCCGACCAGGGGTCTTTTGAAGGGGAAGGAGAGTTATTCTCTGATGCGGAGCAAAGCACGGACACGGACGAGGACACTCTCAACGACCCACTGCTGCTATTGGACTCTCCAGCGGAGGGATCGGATAACACTGCTGTAAAAGTACTCAATCTCATTGCTCAGAAAAAGGGAGCTCAGGATGGAGCATCCCAGCAGCCCCAAGAAATCAATGCACCTCCCGCCGCTGCCGCCGAGGCTAGTTGTGCAATTCAATCCAGCACGATCAAACAGAGGCTTGCACTCCGGCTGTCGGAGAAAAGAAGCAGCGACTCGGAAAACAATCTGTCGCTCCCGAGTCAGTCCAGCAAGGGCAGCACGGACTCCGGATACTTCTCGCGCTCCGAGAGCACCGAGCACCAGGCCGGTCCTCCGAACACGAACGCAAAGTCCTATCAAGAAATTATGTTTGGGAAGTGCTACAGGCCGAGCCCCAAACAGACGGCAGCCTTCGCGGCTGGCAGCAAAGACGCCAATAGACCCTCGGAGAAAGGCGTGCCCCGCGTTTTCACACAAGAAAAAGACACCGTTGAGTCAATCAAAATAAACACAAAGTCATGCACAAGGGAAGAGGTGAAGGAGCCGCAGTCGGACGTCGACGCGGCGACACTGATGAGAAGCAACTCAATGCCGACATCCTCGGCCGTGTGTCTGAACATGCCTCCAGCCCTCAGAGGCAGCCACTCGTTTGATGAGCGGACGAGCACCGGCGGCATGAGGCGACTCAGGCGGCAAGCTGCTTTCGAACACTCGGCACATGATGGCCACGCGGACGCGGATGGCGGCCACGGGAAGATGAGCGAGGGTGGCGTTCAACCCTCAGGATTGGAAATGGAAAATTACCCCTCGGTGGCGTCTAGTATGAGCCATCAGAGACACGCGATGGAGCTGGCAACGCGGAAGCGTCGGAAAGAGAAGAGGGAAGAGGAAGATTTGCCGTGTCAGTATGAGAGTCATCATGAAGAGTGTGAGGAAATGTTTGACTCGAGTAAGGACTATGATTCACAACAAGCTGCTGCGGGCATCTTGGCATTAGGAAAAGGACATCTGCAGATGGACATGGAAGTATCAGTAAGTCCTGATATGTCCGGTCGTAAAACTTTAGGGAATGTAATTTCTGTTATCCAGCACACAAACTCAATAAACAGGCCTCACTCTGAACAGTCAGACTCATACAAGTATCATGGCCAGAGACCGGAAAGTATTTCATTTCAAGCTATGGAGAAGAGTGAATCATTTGAGTTGGAAAGGAGTGACCAGTCGTTTCAAATGGGCCCCAAGCTCGTGCGGCAGCCCAACATACAAGTCCCAGAAATCAGGGTCACTGTGGAGCCTGACAGCCCAGAAAAAGCTTCTGAGGTGCAGGTGAAGGAGCCAGAGAAGCACGTGGAGGAGTTTCAGTGGCCTCAACGGAGTGAAACTTTAGCACAATTCCCTCCAGAGAAGCTTCCTCCGAAGAAGAAAAGGCTACGCTTGGCTGATATCGAGCACTCCTCCGGTGAATCTAGTTTCGAGTCTGCGTGCACGAGTCTCTCTCGCAGCCCGAGCCAGGACAGCAACTTATCTTACTGCTCCACCTTCTCCTTTGACAGGGAGGAGAGTTTGAAGTCTCCGGCCAGGCAGGATGAATTTGGCAAACCGCTCGAGCTCCTGGCGGTGCCAGGGAGCGTGCACGCCCTCTCGGTGCTCAACCAGCGGCAGCAACACGAAATGAGACGATCGTCCTCCGAGCAGGCGCCGTGTAACCTGCGCAAGGAGTTCCCAGAGGCACGCAGCATATCGTTTGACTACGGCAGCCTTTCTCCGACATCTAAACTTAGACACGTGGACATCAGCTCGAGGGAGAGAAGGAGGGGTAACCTGGTGCGGCAGGAGTCGTTGAATATGGAAACTGAGGCAACACAAGTGTTTCACCTCAGCAGCACCTCCCATCCTTACAGCGCAGTCCTGCCGCAGACCATGCCAATATTCTCCACCGGAAACACGTTTCCCCAGCTGTCACATCCGAGCCTTTTAGTTCCTGTGAGGATACAGACTCATGTGCCATCCTACGGCAGCATCACATACACTTCAGTATCACAGATTTTCGACAATCAGTACGACAGCTCCACTACGTCCGCCTCTCAGAGTCCGATTTCACGCGTATCCAGGCAGCCTTCGGCGCTCGATGTGGAAGCCCTCGATCTGTCGTCAGCTAAGCTGAAGACGGGCATCCCTCTCTCTCTGACCTCCAGAACTATGTCCACCACGAATGCCTCCAGTGGTGGCACCAACAAACGGATGCTGTCCCCTGCCAGCAGCATGGACCTTTTTATGGAGGTGAAGCAGCAGAAACGCGTGAAAGAGGAGAGGATGTTTGGCCAGATAGTCGAGGAGCTGAGTGCCGTGGAGTTGGGGAAATGTTATCTGAGCGAGGAGAAGGGGCTCGCACCCACACCGCATGCTCAGGACGACTCACGCAGGAGTAAATATATCACGTTGTCCGCTGACTGCGGAGTCGAGTCAGCGATGGAAAGCAGCTCTCCGCCCTTCGTGAAAGACGTTGGCGAGGAGAAACGAGTGGACCTGGTGGCACAGTCCAGTCTAGACGTCGCGCTCTCAGACGGCGAGCATTCGAGACAGTTTCCGAGTCTTCGCACGACGACGGGAGTGAGCTGGTGTTATCTGAACTACACCAAGCCGAGCTGCTCCCACAGCAACGCCCCGTTCTCCTCCGCGTACGCATCATGGTGCGTGAGCTCCCACAACCCGAACCCTCTGGAGCTGAGCACCAGCTCCGCTCTGGCTCAGCTGCGGTCCAAGCAGAGGGGTGACAAGGTTATTTACAGCATGGCCGCCATGTGTCAGCCGGGCACGGGGAAACTGGTGTCATCCCTCATCCTGTGGAGGCACACCGTGGAGCAGGTGAGAAATCTCTGAAAATATAAATGTTGTGTGTCTTTCTGCGTTGCATTGCATTTAGCCTGATAATATTGATATATAACCAGAGCTGCAACGATTAGTCTGCAGTCGCTTAAGTAATATTTCATGCAGAAATGTCATTATGTTTTCAGCCTCTGATGTGGAGATTTGCGGCATTTCTCCGTTTTATAACGTAATTGAAATGTGACTACATAGATACATTAGAGGTAAATACTAAACAAGTAGAACTGAGACAACACAAACGTCTTACGTCTGATATCTTAAATATGTAATTAGTCTCTGCTGGAGCTGCAACTATTCTGGTAAATTGATGATTCTCTAGAATGATTTTTCATGCAGAAATGTCTTTAAATGCTGCTTTTCTCTGTTTTATATCATATTAAAGTGACAAAACCAGACGTTTAAAGACGCCTCGTTGGACTTTGAGAAACTGGGATGAACAATTTTTCAATATTTTCTGACTTTTTATCCACCAAACCAAAGAAAATGATCTGCAGATTAATGGAAAATGCAACAATAAATAAATATTCATCAGTTGCAGCCCTGATAATGACATAAAAATCCCGCCTAGCATCGCTTTCACAAAATAAAAGCATGAAAATCCACTAAATTGCAGTTTTCCATGCTGTGTTTCTCCCAGCAGCAGCAGCAGCATAATCCATGTTTGCACAACATGCTGTGTAACGACCACGTGTGACACACAATATTGCCGGCATCGCGTTACAATGTCGATGCGGTGTCCACTTTAAAATGGATGTTAACAAAATGTTTGTTCATCCGATTCAGCTGCAGAGGAAACCCGAGCCCAAAGAGCTGGACGTCGGCTACGGGAAGAAGGCGAAAGACATCAGCTGCAGAGTGAAAAGCGCCAAAGAGGAGTGGAAAGAGCGGGAGGCCTGCACCTTGCAGACGCTGCCAACGCGCGTCAAGATCTTCGAGGGAGGGTCAGCGACGACATTAGTCCTCGTAGCACGTCTGCCGGCAGCAAATGCGGCCGCTGTGTTAGGATGCTGGCGCATTCACTGTCTGTCCGTTCATCAGACGACTGCTTCTGTCCTCCAGGTACAAGTCCAACGAAGACTACGTGTACGTCAGAGGTCGCGGCCGGGGGAAGTACATCTGCGAGGAGTGCGGGATCCGCTGCAAGAAGCCGAGCATGCTGAAAAAGCACATCCGGACGCACACGGACGTGAGGCCGTACGTCTGCAGGGTCTGCAACTTTGCCTTCAAAACGAAAGGTGAGCTTTATTTAAACGCTGACGATGCACAAAACGTTTTTCCCTCCGAGCGCCAAAACGGGAGCTGCGTGTCGGGGCCGCGGGCCAGAGGCAAACACCTTTTTGTATTTTATTGTATCGTCAAAGTAAGAAAATGTCAGTCGTATAATTAATAATCATATTTAAAGAGCATCGTTACCTCGCAAGAATAAAACAGCACTTTATATTATAATCTTTTTGAAGACATTTTTCAAAAGATATTCCGCTAGAAAGTGGCCAAATGTAAAATAAATGAATGAATAAATGATAAAATATTCACTTTATACAGTTTCTGTTTGAAACCAATGCAAGTGTTTTTTATACTTTTAGAAATTAGTGAAAATTAGGTCAGAAAAAATACAAAATTACACAAAAATGTGTGTGCAGATCAGATTTTTGGGGGAAAAAAACATCATCAGCAGCATTAAAAAGTAGATCTACTTGTATTTAAAGTATTAAAACATCACCAAGGCGGGATTTTTATGTCATTATCAGGGCTGCAACTGATGAATATTTATTTATTATTGCATTTTCCATTAATTTGCAGATCATTTTCTTTGGTTTGGTGGGTAAAAAGTCAGAAAATATTGAAAAATTGCTCATCCCAGTTTCTCAAAGTCCAACGAAGCGTCTTTAAACGTCTGGTTTTGTCACTTTAATATGATATAACACAGAAAAAAGCAGCATTTAGAGACATTTCTGCATGAAAAATCATTCTAGAGAATCATCAATTTACCAGAATAGTTGCAGCTCCAGTCGTAATATATTTCAAACTGAGACTAATTACATATTTAAGATCAATTTCAATTCCACTTGTTTAGTATTTACCTCTAGTTTATCTATATATCACATTTTAATCACGTTATAAAACGGAGAAAATCCACAAAATCTCCCAACTTTGCAGCTAAAGTGCAAAATCTTCATTTGTCACTTTTGTTTTACTTTCGGAGACTTTTCCGAGCTGTAAAAAGTCTTCCTGCGCGTGGGGACAAAGACACACGCAGGCGTCTTTCAGGGGAAACGCGAACTCGCTTCCTGTGCGTCTGCTCTTTCACAGGAAACCTGACGAAACACATGAAGTCAAAGGCTCACATGAAGAAGTGTCTGGAGCTGGGAGTGTCCGCCACGATGGACGACGCGGAGACACAGGAACACGGTGAGACACATTTATTCATTTAATTTCACTGATTATTGAAGCCTTGACGATAACGTGCTGCAGGAACGAGTCCTGCCACGAGGAAGCACTTCCTGTTTCCGCGTCTTGACGAGAGATTTCTACGTTTTTCTTCTACGACATTAAATCGGTAAATGGAAATGAAAGCTTTTTACGGCTGAATGTCAGAGTGGCTTAGTGACGTCTCTCGTCACATTTCTTTCTTTCTTTTTATTTTTTATCTGGATTTCATGTCGTCTTTGTGTGTCCAGATGAAAAAAAAAAAAAAAAAAGTCGGAGACGTCATGTGACCGCGCCGTCGTTCCTTTATTAGCTATTAGCAACGTTAGCTTTTTTTACTTCAAAAACCATAAAAAGTGTTTTTTCAATTTGTGGAGATTATCCAGCTGAACGTGTGAATTATCATCGACGTTTGTTTGCCGCAGAGATTATTTCCCGCCAGTTTTTTGCGGAGGAAACCGGCGCGATGCTAGCTTCAGAGTCGGACTACAGAAACACGTCGTCCCTGCCGCTCTGTAAAATGTAAAAACGTCGTGTAGACGCATGAAGCGACTCGAGGTCGTATTCTGCCACACGAGTTAAGAGCTGAACTGATGTTTGTCTTTCGCAGCGGACGAGTCCAAGGCCGAGGCGGCGGTCACGAGCAAGCACCAGTTCTCAGACGCGGAGGACTCCGACGGCATGGACGAAGACGTGGACGACGTGGACGAAGAAGACGACGAGGACGACGAGTACGAGGGCGACTTCACGCCCAAGTTGCGCTCGAGGAGCACGAGTCCTCGGCCGTGTGGAGTCACCTCTCTGTCAGTCGCAGCCAGCGCCGCCATCCACGGCTGCTCCCTCGCGTCTGTGCCCGGCGCCGACGCGCGCCCGACCGGCAGGCGGGCGGTCCTCGCGACGGAGCAGAGGGAGAAGTCGATGGATGACGACTCTCTGACGATGCTGTCTCCTGACCAGGCCAGCTTCCTGTTTGACCCCTACTCCTCCTGCCTCCTCTCTCCTGGGTGGGAGTCTCCCATCAGGGATCCGTCACCTTCACGTCTGCGCTACCCGTCCCCGAGGCGGGAGCTCTCCCCGCGAGGCCGCTCCTCCCCCAGATGGGACACCTCCCCGCTGAGGCCGAGCTCGCCCGGCTTCACGCCCATTCAGCGCCTCTCCCCGGGCTCCGTTGAGCGGCCCGTGTCTCCGGGAGCAGAGCTCGCCGGGAAGCGAGAGTCGTCGGTGAGAGGCCGGCAGCGCATCGTGCTGAGGGCGGTTTCACCGCGAAGAGGCTCGCACCAACACAAAGGCAGCGGAGACAAAACCCGACACCAGGCGAAGATGGAGACGGCTCAACAGCGAGGAGCCTTTGAAATGGAGATGGTATGTACCGTGGAGTCCCAACACAGCGAGAGTTGGGCGGGAAAAGAAACCATAAATAATGTTCGGAAAAAGGAAGTTGCGCCTTAATACTTTGATTCTCGCTGAAACGCTCAAAATCCAATGAGCCTATTCCCCCGGAAAAAATGCGAAAAGGAAGCACATCAGAGATTTATTTTGTTTATTTGTCTCACGATAGAAATACGATGACGCGCTACGTGCTACGGAACACATCGCCTTTAAATAAAGATGCCATGTGTCGTCATGCGGCTCAACTCGTCCTGCGACTTTACATCCGGATGATATTTGGTGGAAAGTTTGGCGATAGGCGAAAGGGAAAAGTGATAATGTTTTGGTACGGATTCCAAATTTAATGAAGGATTTCTGAGCACGAGAAGATCGGGCAGTTTCTCAAAGTCCAAGGTGACGACTTGTCTTGTCCCTTTAATGGGATGTAAAGCGGAGAAAAGCTGCACAACTTTGCTCCGCTTGCCGGTATATTTTACGTTTGTTCGGCACCGTTGCGGCCGTTTTTGTAGCTTCCCCTTGGAATGCGCGTTTACAATCCGGCACTTGCGTGTTTTAACCGAGGTGGACGCGGAGAAACGTCCCGAACAAAGCCAGTTCTAAAGTGAAGTCCTGCTCATTGTGCCTTTAAGTAGAAAGGGATCCCGAGCTAGTGCCGCAGAGAGGGAAGGGAAGTGCCGACGCAGAAATATAGAACAGCCGTGGTGATGCTATGTGCCGTCAGAACGTTACTTAACGCTGTATTTCTCTCGATGGCCCTGGCGGTCTGTCGTTGCAGGATCAAAGGAGCAGCTTGGCTCTCGGTCTGCCCGCCGCCGCCGCCGCCAGCTCTCATCCCCAGAACCTCCTGAGCCACCTCCCTCTTCACTCCCAGCAGCAGGCGCGCACTTTGCTCCCCATCGTTCCAGTCGGAGGCCTCCAGATGTTGCGCTCCCCGCCGCCGCCGCCGCCTGCCTCCAGCACTGACGTCACCGCGTCCTCGGCGCCCAGCCCCCCGAGCAGCGAGGGGTCCGTCCACGGGGCCGAGTCCGGAGGAGAGGACGTCGGCGGGCAGCCGTCCGCCCGTCATCCGGAGACGAGCCTCGACCCCGGGGACGGCAGGCAGGAGGAAAACGTGCAGACCTGCCTGAACGCCATCGCCTCGTTGAAGATAACCGCGGAGGAGCCTCGCTGAAGAACCCCCCTCGCCACCTCGCCTTCATCCATCAGAGGCGATATTAACGACACGTCCTCCGGTCGCGCACACAGCTCCTTTCAAAGCGGAGGTTACACCTTCACGGTGAAGCAGAAACCCTGAAATGACTGGACGAAGGCGGAGAACCACCACCGGGTGCAGGTGCAATATGGAAAGATATTATGCTAATATGCCTTTGTTTGACATAGTAGTTTGCGTACAATTGCACATAAATTATATTTATGGATTCTGTGCAAATAAACATAATTATACTCCTTCTTAGATGCATACGAACAGTGTATTTTACCGGATGTGTACTTTGAGAATAGACTGTTGTTTAATGTGATCATATCGAGGTGTGACGCAGTAGTGCAGTAAATAAAGACTATTTATAAGGGGAATGTATGTGTATTATGAAACAGTCTGACCAAATTTTAAGTAGACGCTTCTTGTGCAGTTTGGTGCTTTTAATCAAGCGGCAAGGGTCTGTGCCTTTATTTCAGTCGAGGGTCCGGCTTTATTCGGGAAGCTTTCTTTCTTTCTTTCTTTCTTTCTTTCTTGTGCCGTCATTTCTGCTCACAGACGGTTTGCAGAGCTTGATTTTACGTGAAGCAATCTTAAAAAAAAAACAAAAAAAAAAACAAACAAAAAAAAACGTTTCTTATGTTGCATTTTTCTAAATGTTGTGGTTTTTAATCTCGGTAAAAATGCATAGGATTTGCTATTGCACAAAAATAGAGGAAGTTAAGATGTAATTACGGATACCGTAAGATGTATTTATATATTAGAACGTGAGCACTTATTGATACTGGTGAATATTTGACTACTATTTATATGGTATATCTGTACTTATGCAGCAGTGATGCAGTTATGCAGTGAGCCATGTCTTTGCTTTGACTAAACAGCGTTTTTCTCGCTCTTATTATACAGAAGACCAGAAGCATTTTTATGAGTTTTGACGATGCACTTTCATGCTTTCACCTTCGCTGTTGCGCTGACGAAGATAAGGGAGTAAAACGCGTTTTGTGGTTTTTAAAAAAAAAAACATTCCAGTTCTTTGCTTTTTCTTCTTCTTCTTCTTCTTCTCATTTTGTGAAACGTGTTGCACACGACTTCAAGGGGCTAAGATGATCAGTCAATAGTATGTGGTCTTGCATTTCACTGGAAAAATCAATATCACTTTACTGTAAGTAATAATTTTACTGTTCTTCAAATGCATTACTTCTTCTCTGTGTATATATATATACGTGTATTTGTAATGATTTTAACTATTTTTTGCAGTGTTTAAACTTTCTCTGGAAGAGGTAAAGGGTCCGCAGGTGACGTAACGGAGGTTTGACCTTTAAAAACAAGCGTCACGAGGCGGATTGTGAAATCAGAAAACACTTTGTTCACTCATGTTTACATAAAAGTCATTTTAAAAAGGTGCACTGCTTTCATTTCTCCCTCTTCCTGAACTTGTACGTAGCTTTGATTTCATGTGCTTTTCTTTGTGGTGATTTGGCCGACGCGCGCATTCACGTTGTTTTTTATTGTGTATTCATATTTGCTGAACTGCTTTGTGCCTCGTGTCTGTGAAACTCCCTGTAAAACTCACAGAGGACGAATCGTTTTTTACCTCTCAGCTAAGATCTTTGAGGTGTAAAATAAAACCTCAGTAGCCAATTTGTTGTTTCGCTATTTGCATCAGAAACTGGTCAGAGTGCCTCTTTTATGCCACGGGGACTTTATTGTTTGGTGCTCTACTTTTTCAGATTAAATTCAAAATTGTTTGAAAAGAATATACTTCTAACCCAAGGATGTGTGCTGCAGCTTATTTCCTGTTTCTTTCCACTTGTTGTTCGTGTTTCACATGACATCCTGCACATCTGTCACGTCGAGTCACAGTGACATCCTCTGGTGAGCGGAGACGACTGCAGCCACAGCGTGGAGCAAGAGAAAGAAATGAAAACGCTTCCAGAGATAGTTCTACCCTCGAGGAAAATATGCAGGATTGTGTCAAATTCTGCAAACCATGCATGTGTATCACAAACTGCACTGAGTGAATATATAAATATATATATATAAGTAATTGTGTTAATGTGAGTCATGAACTGAAGTTTCATGTTTATC
>CALSBV010008581.1:0-10948 GCA_943590825.1 Bovichtus diacanthus | reverse complement strand
TGTTTTGATTTGTGTGTTGCAGGTCTGTGCTGCATGATAGCAGTTTCCTGGTACGCCTACAGAGTCGTGCAGGACTTCCACAATCCGTTCTTCGGTGGCGTGAAGTGAGTCGACCTCAGTCTCAAATCAAATCAAGTTTATTTATATAGCCCAATATCACAAATTATACATGTGTCTCAGTGGGCTTTACAGCCTGTACAGGATACGACCCCCTCTGTCCTTAGACCCTCACATCGCACAAAGAAAAACTCCCTAAAAGAAACCTCACAATTAGTGGAGGAAATATGGAAGAAACCTCAGAGAGAGACAGAGGAGGATCCTCTTATATATATATATATATATATATATATATATAAGAGGATCCTCTCCCTGGACGGCCAGACGTGCAATAGGTGACATGTGTACAGAACAACATAGTTAAAAATACAACATACACAATCTATGTGACAGAAAACATGATAGATCGTATATAAAAAGATGGATCAGGAGGATCAATAAAGCTCCTGGTGTCAGGCAGGACCAGAGCAACAGGTGCAGCCAGGATTCAGGATCCAGAAGTAAACTTTAATAGTGGCAACCTGCCAGATGAGAGACACAGAAACTGAACGCTGCTTCTCCATGTTTAGTCTTGAGGACAGGAAACAGACAACCTGAGTGGATGGCTCATAATGTAGCAGAACATAAACCATTCAGTGTTTTATAACCAGCAGTAGTATTTAAAAAATACATTCTTTATCAGGCAGGAGGGATGTGATCCACTTTCTTGGTGTTAGTGAGGATGTTCTGAATCAGCTTTAAATCAATTGATAAATGCATGGACAAGTTTTTCCAAATCCTGCTTTTAGTCCTTGATGTATAGTAGGCTGACTTTGTAATTGTCTTCTTTAATGTGGCTGTTGATATTCAGGTCTGAATCCATAACTACATAGACTTCTTGGTAAACATTAACAGCTCTGAGTTTTTGCTTTATTACTAAAACTGACCTCTGGACTGAAAGTTCCAACTAACCTGAGTCGACCCAGGAAATTGATATTATTATTCTACCTCACTGAGAAGGGACGCACTTCAAGACAGAGAGATGAAAAATTCCCTTTTGATAACAAATTTGCCGTTTCCACTTAGAAAGAACAACTTTAGGAGGGCATACTGGAATACTGCCTGTAGGAGAAAGACTCAAACTAACTTCCAGTGAAATTTCAAGAGAAGAAGGGACGCAGGACGACTGGCTGAGCGTCTGCTTTCTGCTTCACTCGGAAACTAAAATGTCTTCCAGATTAGAGGAAGATCTCTGCTGTTCTGTCTGCCATGAAGTCTTTAAAGATCCTGTCATCCTGTCCTGCAGCCACAGCTTCTGTAGAGGCTGTCTGCAGAGCTGGTGGACGGAGAAACTAACACAGGAGTGTCCAATTTGTAAGAGAAGAAATTCAAACAACGTCCTACCTCCTAACTTTGCTTTAAAGAACCTGTGTGAGAGTTTCTTACAGGAGAGAGATCACACAGCTTCAGAGCCTCTCTGCAGTCTGCACGCTGAGAAACTCAAACTCTTCTGTCTGGACCATCAGCAGCCAGTGTGTCACATCTGCAGAGATTCAGAGAAACACAGCAGCCACAGATTCAGACCCATCGATGAAGCTGCACGACAACACAAGAAGGAGCTTCAGGAAACTCTGGAGCCCTTAAAGGAGAAGTTAAAGGTTTCTGAACAAGTTAAAGTGAAGTTGGATCAAACAGCAGAACACATGAAGGTCCAGGCCCGACGCACAGAGACGCAGATTCAGGAGCAGTTTAAGAAGCTGCACCAGTTTCTAGAAGAGGAAGAGGAGGCCAGGATGGCTGCACTGAGGGAGGAAGAGGAGCAGAAGAGTGGGATGATGAAGGAGAAGATAGAGGCTCTGAGCAGAGAGATAGCAGCTCTTTCACACACAGTCAGAGCCACAGAGGAGCAGCTGAGAGCTGAAGACGTCTCCTTCCTGCACAGCTACAGGACTGCAGTGCAGAGAGTCCAGCTGCAGCGCCCCCTGCTGGAGGCTCCACAGCTGCTCTCAGGAGCTCTGATAGACGAGGCCAAACACCTGGGCAACCTCGCCTTCAACATCTGGAACAAGATGAAGGAGATGGTCTCCTACTCTCCTCTGATTCTGGACCCAAACACTGCTCATCCAGGACTCATCCTGTCTGAAGATCTGACCAGTGTGAGACTAGGAGACAGACAGAAGCTTCCTGATAATCCAGAGCGGTTTGATGATTACTGCTCTGTCCTGAGCTCTGAGGGCTTTAACTCAGGGACTCACAGCTGGGACGTCCAGGTTGGAGACAGTACAGACTGGACACTGGGTGTGTTAGCAGAGTCTGTCCAGAGGAAGGGAGACATACAGTCTGGATTATGGACACTATGGTTCTATGATGGTTCATACGAAGCAGACTCTCCATCACATCCAGACTCTGTTCTCTCAGTGAAGAAGAAGTTCCAGAGGATCAGAGTGAATCTGGACTGGAACGGAGGAAAGTTGTGGTTCTGTGATGCTGACACTAACACACACATACACACCTTCACACACACTTTCACTGAGAGGATGTTTCCATATATAAACACTGTGGAAGAAGTGAAGGTTTTACCAGTGAAGGTCTCTGTGACTGTGGAACAGCAGGAATAGATCTGGGATTTATATAAGAGTGTAAAAATGATTTAGAGTCAAAGATGTTGAAACAACAGAGTAATAGTATAAAATAACACAAACGTGTAAAGATAATGGAAGAATGTTTTCAGTCGTGTAAAAGTACATTTTTCTGAAAGGAACAATCTACATTTTTTGAGTTCATAAAGATGCACCTAAAGAAGCCAAAACTATTTAAAAAGGTGAATCATAAAGTTTTTATCTCTGTTAAAACATAAGGAAAAAAGAAAAACATTTTATTACATTTAAAAAAATATATATTTTATTACCTGCAGTGGGTTTTGTCCCCCAAAGGAGGACACTTGCCAAGAGGAGCACCCATGCGTGTTAAACACACACACACACACACACACTCAGATTATCACACACACACCCGGATAAACACGCTCACACACACACAGAGAAGACGCTGCCAGCAGACTGCAGGGAGGTGAGGAGAACAGAAGGAGAGGTTAGAGAGGAGGAGGAACAGAGAGCATGCTGGGAAGGCGTGGGCGGGGCGAGGAGGGAAACTGTCTCTCTGCTCAGTGTGCAGTCTGGATGTAGTGACCTTTGACCTCCAGGGTGATGACGTTACTTTTTCTTTGGTAGGAAGAGCTGGAAGTTAAATTGGGCAGATTTCCAATGGAAGTTCTGTATTGTTTGTTTTTTTTACACACACGCACAGACAGATGCAGGAAGTTAACCTCATATTGATTTCAGATCGTTGAGGTTTTTTCAGCTCGGTTCCTTGAAACTCTTGAAAGTTTGTGAATTTGTGGGGAGAAAATGAAGGGTTTGGAAGTTTTTGAAGATACACATGTCATTGAAAGTGCTTGATTATTGCTTTGTCTATGTTGTGCATAAATACAATTTTAATTTTGTACGATTTTTGGTAAACCGGCTACGTTCTGCTGTCTGCTTGCGTGTCTCCCTCAGTCATTATCCAGGTTTCCATCCAATGCATTGTACATTTTAATCGAATTTCAAGAAAATCTTAAAATGAATTCTCGTTTCCATCCACTACTGTTATGTGATCATTAGTTGGTTCATTAAGATAAGGAGTAGGTGGCGGCGTAAACAAGAGCGCCAGTGGCAGCTCAAACTGAAAAACTAAAGTAGAAAACTAAACGTGAATCACACATTAGTGTTAGTTTCATGTATTAATACGATTAATGTGTCAATGGATCTGTTTCAATTGCACTTTGTCACTATTTGCTTTTATCGATAAGACGACTTTAACACCTCGGCAAGGGGAAAAACTTTATTTGTGATATTTTAAAGATTTTTTTTTTATTCATATTTTTTTCATGCATAATGAAAAATGTGCATCAGAACAGCCACCTGCCTGGAAAGTCAATGAAAAGTCCTTGAATTGGATGTTCAAGGAAGGAATAGGAACCCTGTTCCAGAGATTTGGTGCAAGCTCATTTCCTGCATAATACAAAAAACCTCCATGTACTACATGCAACCTGAATCTGAGAAATAAAGAATATTTTAATGGGCAAAAAAATGCTTTTTTCAAATGTTCACTGTTTTATATTTGTTTTATTATTTCAAAGTTGCGCAGCAGACCCGCGTCGTGGCAGGACGTGACACCGCTTTTGTTTGTGTGTCAAGATGTCCAGAAGAAGTTAAATGTGCCAATAGTGTGTTTTTCTAACGAATGTAGTCCGTACCAATACCAGTGAAATCCATGATTCTCTATACTGATTCCATACCACCGTAAAACAAACTTAAACTAAAACAATACATCTCACACTCCTGTACTACTTTGAATATTGTTTTTTGTTAGGTTAGCAGCTAAGGTTAACCGCTAACGTTAACAGCTAACATTAACAGCTAAGGTTAGCAGCTAACGTTAACAGCTAAGGTTAGCAGCTAACGTTAGCTAGCCCTCCTGATTTGAACACATTTGTTGTTCACTGTAGCATTATAGTGAGTTTACTGATTTAAATAATCCCAAAAAAAATTACTGAAAGCGATTATCAAAAATATTTGGTAATTAATTTAATAGTTGACAACTAATCGATTTAATCTTTGCAGCTCTAATGTTGCATTAAAATGTGCAGGTTTAAAGCAAATTTCTGCAGCAAGATTTGGCCTTTAACAGTGAGTAGCAACAGGAATGTTTTGTTACAGTAGAAGAAGAAAACGCAGGTACCACAACATACAGGTGTATTTAAAAAAAATCAGCTTTTATCTTCTGTTTTTACAATATAATAATCTTTCACATCAGCCGAACGTAACACTTGTAATATTTTAGCCCCCACACATTTCTAGTGTTTTTTTTTTTATTGCCCAAATTAAAAGTGTGCATGAAAAAACAAGTTGATGGAAATGCACGTTTTTATTTTTTATGTTTAATACTTTTTTATTAATATAAAAAAATCAAATTTTATTATTTGAATTGTGTCTGTTAAGTCCGACAGTAAAACATGAGGTTGTGGGTGTGTCTAAAGCATCATCAAAATAATCATTTCTTATGACGTCGTATTTAGTGTTTTTCTAATTGCTCTCGACCTTGGCTGCTTGTATTCTTAATAATCCTTTCAGTTTGATTTAACTTCACATATTTAGCCTCCCGTGGATCTCGATAGTTGTGTTTTTTTCCTCAAGTTTCTGCGGTTTGTAAACGGCTGTGGTCAAAGTTAGTGTCGTTCTAATAGTGTGACGGTTCATTCTGCAGGCGCTTTTACAGCAGAGCCGCTTTGAAGAGGCAGATTCCTCTTCATCCTCTGATCTGAGTCTTTTACGGTCGTCTCCCCCGGGTCTCTCCCTCTCTCCATTTGTATTCATGCTGATGGAGAATCTCTGTGGTTTTCCTGCATATTAAACCGAGCTGTCGTATCTGCAGCAGCTCTCCCCCCCTTTGTGTTTCTGTGTGTTTCCGAGAGACGGATGAAGAAATGGGAATTTTGTGAACAAGATTCCTTTCTGGAGGTGAAATTAGGGGACAAACGTTGGATTCAAAGAGTAAATGTTTAACCAAAGCCGGTTTCTCTCCTCTGAAACAGCAGGAAAGTGCTTGATCTATTTCCATTCACCTTTAAGCCTTTTGTCTGGGTTTTTACCATATCAAACCCCGTTCTGCTCCCGTTTTATTGCACTTTTCTTCTCTGCGATAGCCATTCAGTGTATTTGCATGTTGTGGTCACCTGCAGCTTTCTCACATGCACAGGTAACCACACATGCACGCTCTGGGTGTGATGCAGGAGAGAACATATTGTGCGAAGCATTTGGAAATGTAGTTGTTGTTGTAGCCATTAATTGTCCACTTCAGTCCCTTCTGCTGTCCACACGTCAGAATAAACTCTCCAGAGTGTGTGTTTGTGTGGAGAAAATGTTTGTGATTATGTGACGGTTCTCGAGCAGCTAACGGCGTGTTTGCTGCCCCCGGTGGTCGATATGCGTCTCACCTCCTAAAGAACTGGATCTTTAAAAGGCGCCACCAGAAACTACGGGTGTCACCAAATTTACCTGAAGTCCGTAGGATTATAACCGAATTTATTCAGGCGGGGGACGATGTGAAAATGAGATGCGATTCACAATATTATCCCGATAATCACCGAAAGTTCTGGGCTTCGTGCAGCCAAAGCGCTGCAAATCAATGCCATCAATTAAATCAATCAAGAATCAATTAAACCGAAAGACACGCGGTCTTTCGGTTTAATTGATGGCATTGATTCTTAAGGATTGCATTATTCTAAAGCATTGTTTTGAAACAAAACATTTTCAAAAAGGTTACACTTTAAACATGGTTTCCACTTGTCCTTGAAATCCTTGAAAGTTTGTGAATTACAGAGGAAAGAAATCAAGACTGAATGTTTTGGAAGTCAGTGGAAGGGTTTGAATGAATGGATTTTGTGCAAAAATAGAAATGTATGTTTTCTGTAAAGCCTACAAGTTCATTCTAAAGAGTCTCAGTATTGTAGCAGTATATAACCTTGACTACACCTCCTTGGGTCCTTGATTTGGGCCTGGAAAGTCCTTGAACATCTTTAGAACTTGATATTTAAGGTGTGGGAAATCTAGCAAATAAACTTCCCTCTGTTCCTCGTGCTGAGGTTAAAGACGTCCTGCGTCTTTAAGAGTTTGTGCTGCAGAGGTTTATTTCTCGGCCGGGAGTCGACTTTTCCTCGGCGGCTCTGTCGCCAGCTTTGCTTTCATGCGGCCTCTCGATGAATCCAGCTCTCTTTGTGTTTGTGCCGGTCGTTGTCGGGACAGGAAGTGCTTGACATTTTGATTGACTTCACTGCCCCCCCCCCCTAAGAGCTTTTCCACGTGCCGCCTCCCCCTGAAACCTGCTGTCTGAGCTGACCTGTGCAGCTGCTGGAGGATCGACTGTGTAAGCAGTCAGTAAATATTGTTAATATTTCTCATTCTTTGTGATTTCTGCTGAAGAAAGCTGAACCGTTCACTGTGACGCTCGTTTGGAAGAAACACTCCCATCTTTTACTTCAGTAAAGTAAAAGTCCTGCATCCAAACTCTTCACAGTACAAAACTATTAGCATTAAAATATACTTACAAAAAGTAAAAGTACTCATTATGCAGGATAATATCTATTATATTACTGGATTATTATTATTGATGCATTAATGTTGCAGCTGGTGAAGGTGGAGCTACTTCTGGGTAGTTTATTCTATAATACATTATCATTTATGAGTAATTTTTAAGTCACTTAAGTTCAAATAAATAAATGTAGTGCAGTGAAAGGTTCAATATTTCCCTCTGATATGTAGTGGAGTAGAAGTATAAAGTGGAAAAGAAAGAAAACAAAATTAGAAAACTGTATTTACTCATTTACATATAGAAAAGCACATTTTCTCAGTTATATTAACTGACTGCATGCAGCCTTCACTCCTGTTTCCCTTAAGTCTACATGAGACACGGTTTGATGCCTCATTTCAAAGCATTTCCCTTGTAGTTAAATATTAAATATATTAGTTTTTCTGTTGTGTAGATAAAAAAAACTCCCTCGGAATTTGTTGTTAAATTTGCGTGTTTATTTTTGCATGAGTAATTAGTTATCCTTCCTGGAAGCACAGAGGATTCTGGGTAGGGAGTGGCACTGGTACGATGGTGTAGCTGAGATAATGCTAATGTACAGGCCCCCCCCACCTCAGGGCGACGCCTCGCCATCTGGGTCGACACAGAGACTAGAAGTCACGCGCTGCCATCTTTATGCTGAAACGCATGAAAAACCTTTTTTTTGGGATCATCTGCAATCTAAAAATACTTCCAAACTATGTTTTACTCGACTTCCTTCTACAGTTATCGTTGGAGCGAATGCAGATACATAAATTAACCCCCCCCCCCTTTTTGTAGTGACATAAATAATTGAATACAAAAGTGTTGGAGCCGAAATAATAGATATTTTTGTTATTGTGGTTTTATAAATGTCAATTTTGGTGCTAAATTGGTGCAAATCTTTGAGGCTAAACATCAAAAACATGTCGTAAATTCTTGGACTTTAAACGCTGCAGTTACTGTAAACGTCTGAAAGTGGAGTCGAACTCTTCTGATGGTTTAATACTGATGACATTAGCGCAGCCTCGTCTGTGTCTGTGCACAGATACTTTCAATAAAAGAAGGTTTCTTCTGTGACAACACATACCAGGCCTGCTGACGGTGCAGCGGACTGACCCTTTAAATCTTTACTGGATTCCCTCGGACGAGGTCGATATCCTGGAAACTAGTTCTGTATTTTGATTTTGCAGAAGGTGAAGTAGTTTCCTACTCAGGCGTTGAGAGAAAGTAGTTGGACCCTGCGAGGGCTCTCAGAACTATTCTGACTCTAATCTTTACTTTTAAATAGTTGTTTTTTTACTTTTCAGTGCTGTGAAAACTACTCAAACCAGAAGGGTTTGAATGAGTGAAAAATAATGTTGTATGTCACGTGTTCTGTGTCGGCCTGCCTTCCAACGAGTTTTAATGAAAATCGGGGGAGAAGTTTTTCCAAAATCCTGCAAATAACCTCCTTTTATAAGCAGTCAGACTTTACGACATTGCATCTCTTTAAAGGGTCATGGAGCAGAAACACTTGGAGCCACAGCTGTGACGCCACTTTTCTGCCAGCGTTGCAGAGAAAAAGAGAAAAGAGAAATATGTAAACTACACAAAGTTTGTTGAGACGAATGGAGAAGCTTCACACGTGTGTGTTCAGAGGGTCATTCTGGCTGAAAGTGGATAAAAACGTAATAATATCAGCAGAGAGAAGAACGTTTTCTCCCTGCTGCAGGGGAAACGGATCAAACATGGAAAAACCAGGAAGGGAGAATATGTTGAGCTTGGAAAACAGAAAGTCCTGGAAGTTTTATACGAGGGTTTGCTGCCCCCTGCTGTATATATGTGGGGTTTCCTTTTAACGGGCTCCACTGGAATTTACACAGTAACTCTTCATTTTACCGCTGAAATAATCCGTTTTTTAGTTTTGGGTTTGGTTTGTCATCACTTGCTGTGATGTCTTTGTTAATGTGTCTTCAATGGAGGCATTTTGAGCCGAGAGGGAAATAAACAAGATGTTAAATTTGAACAACTTTGGTGCAAGTGTATTTGGAAACCAATATGACGAGAAAGTGAAAGTTGGCTGTAACTTTTGGCAGCTCCTGGTTTTTCCCTCTCTGTGGTCTTGGTTTTCTCTGCACTGTGAAAGCTCTGCACGTCTATGGAAACGGGACGATCTCAGAAACGTCTTTAGTGCAGTAGAACACAGTTACAGTGCTGTAAATCATAAAGGAAAGAAAAAGTAAGAAGTTGAATCTCTTGGAAATGTTTTTTAAAAAGTGTTGAACGTGTGGAAACAGTTTCTCACTCGACTCATTCAGGGCTTCAGCTCAGAATTGAATGTGTTGTGTCTGATTACTGCACATACTTTATATTTGGCAGCATTTTTAAATGTAGAATAAAGTGATTTTGAGGACATTTCACAGTTTTAAGCTTGGATTTGATTTGGCGATCGAGGACCTTCGTAAAGTTTAAAAATTTAGCGATAATGTCTGTTTTTACCGTTTCTGGCTCTGATAAATGTCATTTTGCAGATTTTTTAGTCTTTTTTATTTAAGAAAACATGTTTTTCGAAGCCGCCGGTGGGTTTTGGGTTTGATGAGGATCTTCAGGAAAGTTCTGCAGCGTCTTTTTGTTTCATTTCTCAGCAGGTTTCTGGACGTTTTATTATGTAGGTCACACTGAATGATGTCCACACGTGTTTCATGTGTGTGTTCACGTTTCACTGAGTGGTGAAGAAGAGCAGGAGGAAGAGTGTTCTCTGAATGAGGCTTTAGTTTAGACGGAAGACCAGAATAGAGAAAAGAAAACGTGATTCTGGATTCAGAAATGCGTGCGTTGGGATGCACGCTGTCTCTTGAAGTTATGAAGTTTAAAGTTATTTATTGTCGTAGGCCAGTGCTCATACAAATCCATGTGAAAAAGAAAATTACACAAGTGATAAAAAGGTAATCAAAGACTTAAAACACTGCAGAAGGGATAAAATAAAACATAAAATACAAAAGTAATTGCATAAAGAAGAAACTGTAATTTAAATAGGAATGTAGTAAATGTGTAACGAGATGTAAACAGGAAGTAAAACGATAAATAAAAATACACCTTGAGCTCCTTTATACATTTTTGCCTGTAGATTGTCAGCTTCTAAATGAAATAACAAATGCATAACAAAGTATTATATCCATAATAAAAATAAATAAAATGACAGGATCCTATGCAACACTCGGCTGAGTCCAGCAGGGGGAGACACCAGCATGAGGGCAAATAAAAAGGATCATTACACGCTTAATCTTCGTCCGTTTAATAAACGGCAAAGTGATAGTCAAGATCACGAGTAAATGTTATAATTGTACTCACATTTAAATAAACAGCGCTGCCTTCACCTCCATGTTGTGTTCCTGCCAATGTACAAATCTTCTAAATCGTCTAAACGTGAAATAAGCGTCGCACTGCTTTCACGCTAGTTAAGACTTCACCTGCGTTATATATTATATTATATATCACTCTTCTCTGGACTGTAGACTCCCCAAGGAAAGTAACTACCATTGACTCAAGTACTGTACTTAAGTACACATTTGAGGTACTTAAATACATATATGAGATACTTAAGCACATATTTGAGGTACTTAAGTACCTTAAGTCCACATTTGAGGTACTCGAGTCCACATTTGAGGTACTTGAGTCCACATTTGAGGTACTTGAGTCCACATTTGAGGTACTTGAGTACACATTTGAGGTACTTGAGTACATATTTGAGGTACTTGAGTACATATTTGAGGCACTTGTACTT
>CALSBV010008573.1:1330-13975 GCA_943590825.1 Bovichtus diacanthus | reverse complement strand
GACCCGACCCCGGATAAGCGGTTGAAGATGGATGGATGGATGGTGACACACTTCACAATAACCTTTTTATGATTTTTATGACGTACTATACTATGACCTTTTTATGATTATTATGACACACTGTACGATAACCTTTTTACATTTATTATGACATACTAAATTATGACCTTTTTATGATTATTATGACGTACTATACTTTGACCTTTTTATAATTATTATGACCTACTATAATATTACTTTTTATGACTGTAATGATTTACTATACTATGACCTTTTCATGACTTTTATAACATACTAAATTATGACCTTTTTATGATTATTATGACGTACTATACTATGACCTTTTTATAATTATTATGACCTACTATAATATTACTTTTTATGACTGTAATGATTTACTATACTATGACCTTTTTATGATTATTATGACACACTGTACTATAACCTTTTTATGTTTATTATGACATACTAAATTATGACCTTTTTATGATTATTATGACACACTATACAATGACCTCTTTATGATTATTATGACACACTTTATTTTGACCTTTTTATGATTATTATGATATACTATATGACGTTTTTATGATTATTTTGACATACTATAACCTTTTTATGATTATTATGACAGAGCATAATATTACTTTTTATGACTTACTATACTAAGACCTTTTTATGATTATTATGAGTTTCTATAAGATTACTTTTTATGACTGACGGTACTATGACCTTTTTATGATTATTGTGACTTACTATACAATGACCTTTTTATCATTATTATGACAAACTATACAAAAAACCTTTTTATGATTATTATGACTTACTAAAATATTACTTTTTATCATTATTATGACTGATTATACTGTGACCTTTTTATTATTATTTTCAACGACTGTAATAATACTTTTTTGACTTATGACTTACTATACTAGAAGCTTTTTATGATTATTATGATTTATTATACTCTGACCTATTTATGATTATTATGACTTACTATACTATGACCTTTTTTCATGATTTTTATGACTTACTATACTATGACCTTTTTTAGACTTTTATCACTTACTCTACGATGACCTTTTTATAATTATTATGACAAACTATAATGTTACTTTTTAAGACTTTTATGACTTACTATACTATGATCTTTTTATGATTTACTATAATATGACCTTTTTATGACTTACTATAATGTTATTTTTTATGACTTTTATGATTTACTATGCCATAACCTTTTTATAATTATGACTTACTATAATATTACTTTTTTTGACTTAATAAACTATGACCTTTTTATGATTATTATGACATACTATACAATAACCTTTTTATGATTATTATGATATACTATACTATAACCTTTTTATGATTATTATGACACACTATAGTATAACATTTTTATGATTATTATGACTTACTATAATATTACTTTTTCTGACTTTTATATCTTACTGTACTTTGACATTTCTATGAATTACGATACTATGACCTTTTTATGACACACTATACGATAACCTTTTTATGTTTTTTATGACATACTATATTATGACCTTTTTACGATTATGACACACTATACATTGAACTTTTTACAATTATTATGACACTATACATTGCTCTTTTTTTGATTATTATGACATACTATGACCTTTCCATTATTATTATGACATAGTAAATTATGACCTTTTTATGATCATTATGACGTATTATACTATGACCTTTTTAGAATTATTATGACTTACTATAATTGTACTTTTTATGACTGTAATGACTTACTATACTATGACCTTCTTAGGATTATTATTACTTACTATAATACTTCTTTTTATGACTTACTATACTATGACCTTGTTTTGATTATTATGACATACTATAATACTTCTTTTTATGACTTACTATACCATGACCTTTTTACGATTATTATGACACACCAGTGGTGGGCCGTCAGGGCCAGCAAGGCCTTCTCTGCTGGCCTAAACATCATCAGAATATAAATTTAATTTTGATATCTATTTCCACAAATATGTATTAAATTATTCCCCAGAGTTATACTCTTCATTTCATAGCTTTCCTCTTGGTTGCACTGCTTCCAGCCTCAGGTTGAGATTTGGAGGGCTGGTCTTTATGTTAGAGCTTTTATCCAATCGTATTCAGCCATCATGTGTTGCCAGGGGTCTAAAATCTGCCCTCAGGCCTTCAGAATCAACAGTGCGGGCACCTGTAGCTTAAAGTGAATGGAAATGAAATTCTGCCGTTAACCAATCAGCTTTCGAGTTGGCTATTGTACGCCTGCTGGCTGGCTCCAGTGTTACACAGGAGCCAGCTAGAAGGCGTAGTACGTGCACGTCTTTTGATTGGATTACGCAATATTGAGAGGCAGGTCCTATGGGCAGGTCTATGCAGAACCTAGTATTTTAAATGCTTTGGAAATATTAATATAACTCTGCTGCACTCGACTATGTTTAAGGTGACGCAACGCCCAGTTATACTGCGTTTCTGTCTAAATGTATAGTGTCTAGAGCCATGGCATCATAATGATGGTAATAAGAGGTGGATTAATTCGGGTGGGACTATGTAGGACCTCACTGAAGGCCCAGGCCCACGGCCCGCCACTGTGACACACTATACATTGAA
This sequence comes from Bovichtus diacanthus, assembly GCA_943590825.1. Taxonomy (NCBI): domain Eukaryota; kingdom Metazoa; phylum Chordata; class Actinopteri; order Perciformes; family Bovichtidae; genus Bovichtus; species Bovichtus diacanthus. The sequence continues at coordinate 11,341 of CALSBV010008573.1, read as the reverse complement.
CTTTTTACGATTATTGTGACACACTTTCCTTTAACCTTTTTATAATTGTTATGACATACTATACTATGACCTTTTTATGATTATTATGACGTACTATACTATGACCTTTTTATGACTTACTATACTATGATTTTTTTATAATTATTATGACTTACTATAATATTACTTTTTATGATTATTATGACATACTATACTATGACCTTTTTATGATTATTATGACACACTGTACTATAACTTTTTTATGTTTATTATGACATACTAATTTATGACCTTTTTACGATTATTATGACATACTATATTGTGACCTCTTTATGATTATTATGACATACTATAATATGACCTTTTTATGATTATTTTGACATACTATGCTATGATCTTTTTATGATTATTATGACACACTATACTATAACCTTTTTATGTTTATTATGACATACTATATTATGACCTTTTTACGATTATTATGACATACTATATTATGACCTCTTTATGATTATTATGACATACTATATTATGACCTTTTTATGATTATTATGATATACTATATGACCTTTTTATGACTTACTATAATGTTATTTTTTATGACTTTTATGACTTACTATGCAATAACCTTTTTATGATTATGACTTACTATAATATTACTTTTTTTGACTTAATAAACTATGACCTTTTTATGATTATTATGACATACTATACAATAACCTTTTTATGATTATTATGATATACTATACTATGACCTTGTTATGATTATTATGACACACTATAGTATAACCTTTTTATGATTATTATGACTTACTATAATATTACTTTTTCTGACTTTTATATCTTACTGTACTTCGACATTTCTATGAATTACGATACTATGACCTTTTTATGACACACTATACGATAACCTTTTTATGTTTATTATGACATACTATATAATGATCTTTTTATAATTATTATGACGTACTATACTATGACCTTTTTATGATTATTATGACGTATTATACTATGACCTTTCTATGATTATTATGACATACTATAATATTACTTTTTACGATTATTATGACACACTACTATAACCTTTTTATGTTTATTATGACATACTATATTATGACCTTTTTATGATTACTATGACGTACTATACTGTGACCTTTTTACGATTATTGTGACACACTATACTATAACCTTTTTATGTTTATTATGACATACTATATTATGAACTTTTTATGATTATTATGACGTACTATACTATTAGCTTTTTAAGATTATGACTTGCTATACTATGACCTATTTATGATTATGACTTACTGTACTATGACCTTTTTATGATTATTATGACATACTATACCATAACCTTTTTATGATTATTATGACTTCCTATACTATGACCTTTTTACGATTAATTTGACAAAGTATAATATTACTTTTTATTACTTTTATGACTTACTATACAATGACCTTTTTTTGATTATTATGACACACTATACTATAACCTTTTTATGTTTATTATGACACACTATATTATGACCTTTTTGTGATTATTATGACTTACTATAATATTACTTTTTATGACTTTAATGACTTACTATACTATGACCTTTTCATGACTTTTATGACATACTATATTATGATTTTTTTCTGATTATTATGACATAGTGTAATATTACTTTTTATGACTTACTATTGTAACGGTACAACCAGTACACACAGAGAGAGGGACTCAATAGCACGACTCAGAGACGGAACGATGATGATGATAATATACTTGTGGCAGTGGGGTGTGGTGGCTGGGGAGGAGATGGGAGTGGCTCAGCTGGAGGCCAGGCAGCTGGACGGAATCAGGTAATCAGTCGCACAATAAAAGCACGCCGATGACCTGGTTCTGTCTTGCAGTAGGCTGGGTTCATGTCGGAGAGAGACAGGACCAGACCAGACCGGACGAGACGGAGACGGAGGCCAATTTCCGATTAGTGGGGGTTGGCCACTGGGTGACCGCACTGACCTTCTCCTTATCCATCTGGATATTGTTCTCTGCTTTCACAAAAAGCAGGTTGTTCAGCAGCTTCCTTAGTACTTGGTTGACGTGTTCAATGTGAGTCTCCTCATCGGGTGAGAAGATGAGGATGTCGTCCAAGTACAGAAACACAAAACGATTAAGCATGTCCCGGAGAACGTCGTTGACCAGTGCCTGGAAAACAGCCGGTCCGTTGGTCAACCCAAACGGCATGACCAGATACTCATAGTGACCACTGGGAGTATTGGATGCTGTCTTCCACTCGTCCTCCTCCCAATGATACGCATTGCGCAAGTCCAGTTTGGTGAATATCTTGGCTCCCTTTAATAGATCAAATGCCGAAGATATGAGTGGGAGGGGGTACCGATTCTTTATCGTGATCTTATTCAGACCACGGTAATCGATGCAGGGTCGGAGGGTCTTGTCCTTCTTCTCCACAAAGAAGAACCCTGCTCCAGCGGGTGAAGAAGAAGGACGAATTATCCCAGCCTCCAAAGCTCCCTCGATGTATTCCCTCATCGTCTCCCTTTCCGGAGCGGACAGGGAATACAAATGACCCTTGGGGGGTGTAGCCCCTGGAAGGAGGTCAACCGGGCAATCGTACTCACGATGAGGGGGCAGGGCCGTAGCCCGAGTTTTATTGAAGACCTCTTTTAGTGCCAAGTAACATGTCGGAACCTTGGCCAAATCCGGAAAGTCTCTCTCCGGGCTCTCCCTGGCCCCCCTATCGAAAGAGGTAATCCCCAGATCACACTTCATCCCGGTCGGAAAACACGTGGTGGGACACGTCTGGTGCCATCCCAGTATCTCTCCGCTGGCCCAGTCTATATGCGGGTTGTGCTGGACGAGCCATAGAAACCCCAGAATTAGCGGGTGCGAAGGAGAGTTAAACACTAAAATAGAATAGATTTACATGAGGAGATGAGTCTGGCAGGTGTCAAAGTGCGAGAGGGTCTTCCCTTGTTTGTTGTTCGGCTCACCAGTGCCCTCTTTACTGGTGAGCCTTGTCTTTTAGTGGACATCCAGCCACGTAATGTCCCAAAGCAGCGCAATAGATGCAGCGACCCTCCTTCATCCGGCGTTGTCTCTCTGCCTGAGACAGCCTGGTGCGTCCCATCTGCATCCGCTCTTCTGGTTCGGTTTCTGCCGTCCCATAGGATGGGCTCATTGCCTGTTGTCTCCCTGAACCTTGGACGATACCTTGACCGTAAGCTAATCGTCCGCCGTCTCTGCGAGTTACGGCTGCTGACAGTCTCTGTTCTCGTTCTCTCTCACGGAGTCTGTTGTCGATTCGGATGGACATTGTGATGAGAGAATCCAAGTCTGTGGGTAATTCCAGAGGCGCTAACAGGTCCTTGATGCGGTCCGACAATCCACCTCTGAAGGCGTCGAATAGTGCTCGCTCATTCCAACCGCTGTCGGCAGCCAATGTCCGAAACTCAACCGCGTAATCAGACGTCTGCCGGTTACCTTGGTTGAGACTCGTGAGTGCGCGGGCCGCCTCTCGACTCTGAGCTGTCTGATCAAAAATCCTTCTTAAAGTCTCTGTGAAGGTTCTCAAAGACTGGCAAATGGGTGCCTCTCTGGCCCATTCCGCCGTGGCCCACGCTTCAGCCAGTCCGGATAGGTACGTGATTACATACGCCACTTTGGACCGCTCTGTAGGGAAAGAAGCGGCTTGGAGTTCAAAATGCAGGCCACACTGCGTTAGAAACGCTCTGCAATTATCCGAATCTCCGGAAAAGCGTTCAGGACGGGAGAGGTGAATCATTGGGTGAGTAGCACTCGGGATGACGACTGGGGCGGCCGCTGCAGCTAGCCGACCCGTAGTGTTAGGCTCCCTTGGGGTAGTAGACGAAGGAAGTAATGCCTGGAGGTGTGTCCCCAGCTGTTGGAACTGTTGGGTCAGCTGGTCCACCTGACGACTCGTATTACCCTGGAAAACCAGCTGACCGTCCGTCAGTGATCGAACTCCTGCACACATAGCTGACAGCTGATCCTCCAGAACTTGGAGGCGAGCACCCTGTGCGCAGATCACCGAACGAACGGTCTCTGAGTCGCCTGAGTCCATGTTATTGGCCAGTTCGTACTGTAACGGTACGACCAGTACACACGGAGAGAGAGACTCAATAGCACGACTCAGAGACAGAACGATGATGATGATGGTATACTTTACTGGGGTAAAGTAGGAAATCAACAGGACATACAGAACATACAGGGGAAAATCCAAGGGCAGGGTCGGGTCACGGAAACAAGGTCGATGCACGGGTAGGTCCTCAGCGTAGCGGCAAAACAGGTAGGGATCAGGCGAAGACGGAGTCAGGTCACGGAAACAGGATCGAGGAAGCCGGGGAATCAGGAACTCGGGAAACAGGATAAACGCTAGAACTCTTGACATAAATGTACGAAGACGAACTGGCAACCAGGGACAGACAATACACAGACTAAATACACCAGGAAGTGGGAGGGGATAACGAACAGAGTGGAGACACTAATGAACAGAGTGGAGACAGCTGGGGACAGGAACTAGAAACAGCAGACACAAGAGGGAACATACAGTTAACAAAATAAAACAGGAAGTACAAACAGACATAACATAAAACATCTAGCGAACGGGGCGGGACCTGATAGAAGGATCATGATGATGGCAGCTCATCCTGATAATGATGAAGATAACAACACCACGTCTGTGTTTTGGAGCCGTCTACTCACAACTGACGTTGACACCCCACAGGTACAAAGAACTTACACGGAATGGAAATCATGGATAAACACATTGGGGCCCTATGGGCCCCCTCAAGACCCCCTACACTGTACATATAGTTACCTAAGGCACCCAGACGAAGAATACCAAGACGCTTGGTCGGATGACAAAGAAGGAAGAATGGAAGAGATAACTGTGACGGACATCTACGTAGGGCCACAAGGCGTAGCAGCAGCGGTAATACTTACTGAAGAACAAAAACAATGGTATGCATTATTTGAAGAAGCTGTTCCTCATGTCACTTTAGCTGTTGCCGTAGGCTCTGAATCCAGACCATTAGGACCAATGATAAAGAACGCACTAAATTGAAAATGGCAGCCTACTGCGTCTCCCTTACTCTGGCAATCAGTAGACAAAAAATTGTGGAAAATTGGACAAAAGGGTCAGGAAAAAGGACTCCTAGAGCAACAAGAACTAGACAGAGATCATGGAAGGGAGCACACCAACCATCATGATGCATAAAACAAGCTGTCACAGCTGCCCACACATCTATGGACAACTGGAGATTATGATGTTGGCCTAGTATCTCATGAAGTCACCGTGGAACTGAAAGATCAACAAAAAACTTGCTGGCGGACATCTACGTAGGGCCACAAGGTGTAGCAGCAGCGATAAAACTTGCTGGCGCCCTCAATACAAACTGAAGCAAGAGCAAGTGGAAGGAATCAGAGACACAATCAAGGGATTATTACAAGCAGGAGTGATCAGACCTACCTCCTGAAATTGGAACACTCCTATTCTACCAGTTCCAAAGGCTGGGAACAAAGGATGGAGAATGGTTCATGATCTGAGAGAAATAAACAATGCCACCAAAACTCTTAACATCCCAGTACCAGACCCATATGTGGCACGACAAAATCTGAATCCAAGCCAAAAGTATTTTACAGTAATAGACTTGGCTAATGCATTTTTCTGTTTACCATTAGACCCAAAAGTACAAGACATATTTGCTTTTACCTACCAAGGACAAAGATATACCTACAACCGCATGCCACAAGGATATAAAGACAGTCCTGGGATGTTCAAGCAAGCCTTGGAAAAAGACCTGAGTACATTGAAGCTGCCAGATGGAGTGACCCTAATACAATATATGGATGATCTGCTCTTGGCTGGACCTGATGCTACAATGTGTCTGGACGCCACAAAACAACTACTACTCCTATTGGCCAAAGCAGGATACAAAGTAAAAAGAGAGAAAACACAAATCGCAAGAAAAACAGTTACGTTCCTGGGAAGAATGATTGCGTCAAACAGCCTCACTCTAACACAGGCACAAATATCATGTACCGTATTTTCCGGACTATAAGGCGCACTTAAAAGCCTTTAATTTTCTCAAAAAACGACAGTGCGCCTTATAATCCGGAGCGCCTTATATATGGATTAATTCTGGTTGTGCTTACTGACCTCGAAGCGATTTTGTGTGGTACACGGCGCTCACGGCGCTCTGTCAAAATGTTTTAGTACGACTTTGGTAAACTACAAAGCTGCACCGCTTGCAGCATTACGGCTACCGTGGTCAGGAGCGTCGCGGAGTGATACATACTGTGCTTCACCATAATATTACAGCGTGTGTGTGTATAAGGACCCCAAAATGGCGCCTGTCAAGAGACACGCTTACGACGCGGACTTCAAACTCAAGGCTATCAGTCACGCAGTAGAACATGGGAATAGAGCAGCTGCAAGTGAGTGCATTGTGTTGTATTTTACGTGTTACAACTGAACAAGGTTGGGAGTTATTATGAATACGCTCATTAACGTTTGAACAATGTTGAGAGTTTTTGTGAACACGTTTAATAAAGTTTGACTTATCTGACTGTTTTGTTTCGCTTAATGCGCCTTATAGTCCGGTGCGCCTTATATATGAAAAAAGATCGAAAATAGACTATTCATTGACAGTGCGCCTTATAATCCAGTGCGCCCTATAGTGCGGAAAATACGGTATTCTCTCTCAACCAAAACCCAATACAGTCCAACAGATGCTTGCATTCCTAGGACTAACTGGATACAGCAGAACCCACATACCAGATTATGTGGATTTGACACAACCACTGAGAGACATTATTTCAGAAGCAGGAAACAAAAACTTAACGGCCAAATTACAATGGACAATATTGGCTGAAGAAGCTTTCACTCAAACAAAACAAGCATTGGGACAAGCCGCCCATTTATCCACACCCGACTACAATTAAGATTTTTTCCTGGATGTTTCTGAATCCGGAGAGGTGGTGAATGGAGTCCTGTTTCAGAAAAATGGGGGAGAAGGAGAAGTACTGATGTACCACAGCTCCAAACTAGACAATGTAGAAAAAGGACAAACCGGATGTGCAAGGCATCTACTGTAGCTGCATTAGCAAAAACAATTGAAAAAAACGCACATGTAGTAATGTGCCATCCACTAAGAGTAAACACTATACATGGAGTGGTGGCATTTTTAAAGAACAGCTTAACCAAACCACACATAACCTACGAAGTAGGTTTAACAAACATGGCCAAAGGACTGAACTCAGATGACCAAATACCCCATGACTGTGAGTTTGTATCCCAAAAGGACCTGAAAATAAGACAAGACCTAGAAGCAGACCCCCTAACTCACCCTGACATGACTTTATATAGCGACGGCTGTTGCTATAAAGGAGACAAAGGAAATGTGGCCTCCTATGCAGTAATCCAACAAGAAGAAGCACACACATGGATCATAAAAGCTGAAATCATCCCTCAACCTGCTTCAGCTCAACTGGCTGAAATAATAGCTCTTACCAAAGCTTTGGAGCATGCCAAAGGAAAAAGAGCTAACATTTACACAGACTCAGCCTATGCACATGGAGCAGTGCATGTGGATGGACCACAATGGATCAGGAGAGGTTTTCTAACCTCCGCCAAAACACCTGTAAAACATGCAGAACCACTCAAAGCTCTGCTGAAAGCTGCATTGTTGCCATCACAAATAGCAGTAATTAAATGTAAAGGACACCAGACATTGGATAATGCCATATCCAGAGGAAATGATACGGCAGACAAGGCAGCAAAACATGCAGGAGGGTACATTAAACAAATGATATGTTTAAATAGCAAAACTTATAAACCTGCTCATAAAGGAGGCGCACGGACCCACACATGTAGGCCAATTAAGAACAAAAAGAGACATTGAGTTGCAATGGTGGCATCCATATATGAAAGAAATGGTGGAGAACTACATAACAGACTGTAAAACTTGCGGTGCATTTAACAACAAAAAGGGATATAAATGTCTTATGGGCCGTTTCCCGGTCCCAGATGCCCCATTTAAAGATATTTGTATTGACTACACAGACATGGGGGCAAATAATGTAGTGAGAGGAATGAGATACATGTTGGCCATGGATGATCGGTTCACAAAATGGGTCGAGGTGATCCCCTGCAGAAAGGAAGATGCAAAAACATCATAAAGTGGTTACAAAATGAACTCATACCAAGGTATGGAGTCCCAAGATGCATGGGATGCAATGGATCACATTTTACCAGTAAGAGGCTGGCGGAAGTAGAATAATTTTTCTGCATAACACATAAATTCGAATCAGTATATCATCCAGCCTCTCAGGGCTTAGTAGAAAGAGCAAACCAGACCTTAGAAAACAAGATTGCTAAAGCATGTTTTGGTACTAAGATGAAGTGGATAGATGCAGTACATTTGGCGCTTATGTCTATGAGATCCTCACAAAGTAGCAAGACTCACCTATCTCCTCATGAGTTATTAACCGGACGACCAATGCCAGGACCTTCTAGAGAAGGAGGGCATGGACCTGTCTTGGATATATGGCAGATAGAAGCGGATGATTATGTTAAGGCTTTAACTAATATCATCCAAGTTTTGTCTACACAGGTCCAGACAGCAGAGGGAACATCTGAGGAGGCACCTGATAATCCTGTTGGACCCGGTGATTGGGTAAAGGTAAAAATCTACAAACGAAAGTGGTCTGAACCTAGGTGGACTGCACTTCACACACACTCCGGGTAAAAGGAAAAACAGGAGCTAATTGGCACCACCTCACACATTTTCTACCCGCAGAGGCACCTTCCCGCACAGTAGGGGAAGTTGGAACTGATTTGGCTACGCTTGAACGAAATAGTAATGTTAAATTAGATTAAAGGCATATGTGCAAAAGATAAAAACTGAGAAAACATCTGGCTATAATTTTATTCACTGAATTAATTAACCAAGTCCCAAGTAAGTCACAGTAGGGGTGTTATCCCTATTGTGAATAATGAGTTAGCGTTGTTGCACTTCCGGGACCCCGTCACAAATTCAATGGGTTTTTAGTTAGATGCCTGAAATAAAGTTTGTGGTTAACATAAGCTTAAGATATTTTAACATTTTGTTCTAAAACTAAAATACATCAGTAAATACCGAAATCGTGAATTTTAAGTTTTGCAAATGGTTTCAGACACTGATCTAACGCTGCATCGAAGTAATGTTTAAGAAAAACTACTTTTTGAATATCTCAAGCCTGATTTGAACACAAATTCCAATTTCAATCCAGTTAGATAAGAGATTTAGGGAAAAGTTAATCACTGATTTACTGACCACCAGTTGCATTATCTTAATTATTTGAGAAAAATAACAATTCCAACCACTTAACACTAAAAGCGTTGCCAATTTCACTGTGGACGTAATCTTAAAATCTACCATGATGAAGTACATCCCTCTGCTTTGTCTTTATTGTTGCTCCAATCTATGTTTTAACAATCTAATTTTACTTTGTGAACACGTGTACTGGATAAAACAGTTTCACATTTGCTAAATTTCAGCATCAGTATCAAACTATTACATTCCCATTTGAGATATATGTAAATACGTTTCAGGCTTGCAAATAAACATGAAAATCCTTTTAACACATTTTTGTATTTCGTAGGACAAACTCAGAGGAATTCAAACTATTCTGTTGTTCAGTGGCCGACGATATCTGATCCAGTTAATCCAGGAGACTCGATGATTCTTCAGTGTTCAGTCCTCTCGGACTCGGAGAATAAAATGTGTCCAAGAGATCACATTGTGTTCTGGTTCAGAGCCGGATCAGATAAATCTCATCCGAACATCATCTACACTGATGGAAGACGACATGATGAATGTGAGAAGAGATCTGACACTCGGAGGAGTCGTGTTTATCGCTTCTCCAGGAACTTCAGCTCCTCTGATACTGGGACTTACTACTGCGCTGTGGCCACATGTGGGGAGATATTCTTTGGAAATGGAACGAAACTGCATATTGGTACA
>CALSBV010008560.1:0-12292 GCA_943590825.1 Bovichtus diacanthus | reverse complement strand
GTGTAATAGCACCCAAGGAGTCATCGCTGATTGGATGATCGTGATGCCAAGAGGCTTTGGACAAAGCTTGTGCACCAACTAAGGAAGTTCAGTCTAAACCACAGACTTCCTGGCATCGTAATGAGATACGCCATAAGAGGCCACGCCTACCACTATATAAATTGTATCTGCAACGGAAGCTCAGGGCTCTCAAGATGTGGATGGTGGTTATAGAGTAACAGCAATCCGCTGCTTATGATTTCCTGATACACTTGGAGTCCTTGGCCAAGCTGTCATTCACCAGGTTTTAATAAACTGAGTTGCAAATCTACTCATAGTGAAGTCTCCTCATTCGAATTCAACGAATACGCAACAAATGGTGACCCCGACGTGATTTCGAAGGAGACTTTGGGAGATTTTGAATTCCGGTCCAAGGAGGCCCGAATCCAACCGGATCGCCTTCGCGCCGACCAGTACTCGTGTGGGCCCAAACTAAAGGTAAGCAGAAACCTATTGTCTAACTAAATTCTGCATAGTTATATGGGAAAATTAGGAATACGAGTATTGGCCGGTGAAAGGTAATCTATCAAATTGTTATAAAACATGAAATTTTGTGATGACATAAAAAGTGTATTGTGGGTTCGAGTCCCAAAGTGTATTGTGGGTTCGAGTCCCAAAGTGTATCGTGGGTTCGAGTCCCAAAGTGTATCGTGGGTTAGAGTCCCAAAGTGTATTGTGGGTTAAAGGCCCAAGGAACGGCTGTGTTCCCTAGGGACAGATAGTTATAATAAGCTAAGACCTGCGGTGAGGGGCCTGAGGTCCAGTGGTTTGAGGCCAAGAAGTACAGAAAAGGGACAGATTAAGTATAACTACGAGGTCAGAGAATAATAAGTGGTAAGAGGAAGTTAGAAGAAGAGGAAGGTTTGCAGAACGAAGATTTCAGGGCGCTGGCCTGGTTGGGGGTTTTCCCGGTCCCCTCTGACGATCTCCTCTCTTCACTCACACAGGCGCCATCATAACAGAAACCTGTTGTTATAAAACCAAATTCTGTGTAGTTTTATGTAGTCAAATTAGGTGTGAGTGGACAGAGGCGATCTGCAGAGGTAAAACCATTTTAGTTGTCTCAATGAAATTTATACCGTAGAAATAATGCAAAATGGTTAGATAATTACTAAAAGTTGTGCTGGGAGTATCCTGTTGAAGTGTGAAAGGAATCCTCTGGGAGGTGTCGGCGCTGTCCGATTGAAAGATTGAAGGAAAAGTGTGAAAGGAATCCTCCGGGAGGTGTCGGCACTGTCCGATTGAAAGATTGAAGAAAAAAGTGTGAAAGGAATCCTCCGGGAGGTGTCGGCGCTGTCCGATTGAAAGATTGAAGAAAAGAGTGTGAAAGGAATCCTCCAGGAGGTGCCGGGTCGGCCGGTAAGATTAAAGTCTGAAAACCAAGAGAGTTTGTTAGGACATAGGGAAAAGGTAAGAACTGGGTTAGTTTCCTCCAGGTAAGTGCGTATACTTTTGGCAGAATAAAGTCCCTCGTGGCCTGTTGGGACAAGGAAAGTCGGCAACAGTAAGATTATGTAGGAGGTTTGTAGACCTGTACGACCGTCAGTCTATTGTCTCCATATTATCTCTTATTTCTGTTAAAAGGCACACAAAAGGGTTGAAAATTAGAAGCTTCTGAGCAAAAAGCTAAAACGCAGGAATAAATTGTCAGGAGAATTTATAGTGTAGCCAGTACTGAAAAGTCAGATAAGTTATAGTTCTACCATGGAATGCTAAAAGATAAGATTAAAAAAAGGAGAAAGAAGAGGAAAAGTAGGAGCAAGGGTGAAGACGATCGCAGGAGGGGGAGGATTGGAATGAGAAAAGAGGGAGGCAGTTGCTGAGCGACAGAAAAGGGAATAGATAAGATATATGTATAAAAGAAAATTGAAAAAGGAGGGCATCTAGTGGGCACAGTAGGAGGTGTTTTTTGGACCGATCAAGGGCGACCCAGACGGGGAGACTCCATCAACAAGGCCAATAAGGCCCAACAAAAATTCCTGCTCGCAGAACAAATGATGTCTGCCCTCAAAAGAATAAAGACCAAGAACTCCAAAACCACTTCCTCTACAAAGGCTCCGGGACAAGTGCAGCCCCTCCCCCCACCACAGCCCGCCTCTCAGGGTTGCAAGACCCCGACAGCCCCTTCCCTATACCTCTCTCTGCCCCCAGCCTATGAAGGTCCCGAGCCCGCCAATCCCTCCTCCAATCTCCACACATTCCAGTCCCCGTTGGTCCAAGTGAATGGTGGCCTGCTGGATGTGAAGGAGGATCCCACCTTACGAAAGACTTTGCCGACACCACTACCGCCGTGCTGGAAGATCAAGTAGGGGAGTTGGCAGCCCTAACGCGCCAGGTGAAAGAAATAAGCATACGGCAACAGGAGGACCAACAAGGTCTCCAATCCGGCTCACTGTCACGCCACAACCGCTGCTGCGTCAACTATCAACCCAGCATAGAAGGAGGTCAACACCATTTGCCCCCCAGCCCACCAATGGTGGTACAGTCTCACCTCCCAGGAGCAAGAGACGGAGAGCCCACGTATCCCTGCTACGGGTCGGATGAACTCTCATGCCACTCCGATGGGACGGGGACAGAAGACGAGGAGTCCCCGCCCCCCATAAGGACTCGCCAGTCACGCGGACAGAGGAGAGGCCACCGCAGGTCACAGGAGAACGATGAACAAGACCCTTCTTTAGGAGACCCGCATTTCCGAGGAAGAATTGTGAGCACCAGCGATGCACCAATAGCAAACCAAACAAGGTCTAGGGACAGAGGTGACAGACCACATTGTCAGGCCCCTCTGCACTTTGGGCCTTCTGGTCAGCCAGTTTATCAACCATGGCTCCACCGGGATTTGGAATCCCTATGTTCCAAGCTGCCTCAATTGGAGAATGGAGGGCAGCCATGGATCATGTTGGAGGTGGCAATTGTCTTCACCCTCCGCGCGTTCGTTTGGATCTGAATAGAAGAACTACCAGAAGTCGAATGTAATTATCAATCTGCTTTATTAAGTAAAACCAAAGATACACCTTAATACAGAGTACTCTGGAGCTCACAACATACACGGAGAGTGTCAGGTCATGAAGTCAGACTCTACTCACATAGATGTGTGTTGGCTTCTTTGTTCTTCCTTCAAGGCCGTTCCTCCTCTCCGTCTGTGTGCAGGTGGTGGATTTCCGTGAAGAGAGATGTTATTCTGCAGCTAGTAGATCTCCAGACCATGAATGGAGTCATTGACTTCTGTTGATACATAGATATTATAACATGTACTCCCTGCTCTTGTCCCGTTCCTTTATCAGGTTTGCACTAGTACACTCTGCCTTCACATAACCTCAGCCCCCACCTTTGCCGCTCTGCCTAGTGAGCGATAGTTATGTGAGACTCACTTCCCGCTTATGCATATGCTTCCTTCTTACTGCAAAACACACATACATTATATACAATATTGATCACTATTGATTACTGAAAAATATTAAATGTCTACAATCACTATGTTGGAACACCTCACAGCAGGAGAACAACTGTGTGTGGGGGACATGAGAGCCCTGCCCACCCGATGCCAGGACCGGCATGCCACTGACCGAGTGGATGACGCAGCAGGCATCACTGAACTTTCACCCCACACCCCACTGAACTCGTACCGACAGGACCTCAACGCGGCAATAAGAAGCATATGGCCTACCACCCGCGATCTCAGGGCCCTAGGGGGTTTGAGGAAAAAGCAGGACGAGCTTGGGGGAGTATCTCAAGCGTGCCGAGGGAATATGGGAAGACTCTACAGGAGGACGACACGATGCCACTCCAGAAACCACCCTCCTTTGGAGAATGCAGGTCACCAAGGGTCTGCACACCCCCGTGACCACCGCTCTGGATCAGGTTGTAGGCCTAGAGGACATGGGCGCCGGCAATTGGCGTCAGCACCTCACACACCACTGCCACACCCACGACCACCAAAAGGAAGAAGAAGAACAGCAAAATAAGGAACTGGTCACCCAACTTATGAAAACCCAGCTCACAAAGGAAAGTCACGATGTTAACAAAATCAAACAGGGCCCCCAAAAGCAAATATCCGCCATGGGAACCCTTGCCTTTGACATAGACGAAGCAGTTACACGCGCCATGGATGCCAGAGCCAAGGCTGAGGGCCTCTGACCCCCACAACCACCAGGCCCCCCTTCTCTGGGAGCCACATGGGCCCCCCAACCACCACAAGGGAACACTCAACTTCTCCCTTACTATCCCCTACCCCGAGGGGAATACAGGGGAAGAGGAGGGCCACCATAGCACGCTGCTAACAGCAGCTGTTACACCTGCGGTGACCCAAATCATTGGAGTAGATACTGCCCTCACAAGATGCGAGGCCCTGGATACGGCCGAGGACAGACCCGAGGTCGAGGGCACAACCCATATGGACGGGGATATCATTCCGGTCCTACCCCACCCCCTAATTATCAGCAAATGCCTGCTGGAGCCTGGGATCCGGCACCAGAGCGCGAACCCACTGTCGACAAATACAGGAGGTGACTACAGGACTCCTGAAGAGGCCCTGTGTCCCCAGCAGGCCCCCCCATTCCAGCGGAAGAAGAACCAATGGTGACCTGCACGACTGATGGAGTTGACGTCACTTTGATGGCCGATACGGGAGCAATGGCTTCTTGTCTCCACGGGACAGATATGCCTGGTCCTCTGCCCCTATCAAATCAGACGCTATCCATAGTGGGATACATGGGAACACTACAGAAACGGTACTATACAGAACCATTGGTCACTAAAGTAGGCCCCCAGGTCTTATTCCATCAGTTCCTCTTTGCTACATGCTGCCCCATCAACCTCATGGGACGGGACCTACTTACCAAAACGGGCATGTCTGTCTACTACACTCCTGCCGGCCTCCAACTCTGCCATACTCTGGGCCACAAACGTCCTTCCCCCACTTCTCACCGTGTCATGTTTGTGGGTCCCGATACTTCTCCCCCTGCTGACCTCACTCGAGTCTATTGGACCTGGTTCCTAACCACCGGCCTGGACACACCCCAGGTCCAACGCACATACCTGTACTGGAAACCCTGGATTGACACCCTTTACCCGTACACCCCACCGAAGGATCCCATTCACTGTACCTACAACTACCTCCGCCACCAAGACGAGGCTTACAACGACGCCTGGCATGAAGAGAGAAACGGCCTCAAGGAAACCGTGCAAATGATGCATATCTATGTGGGAAAGGAGGGCGTCGCAGCCCACTGCCTCCTCAGCCAAGACCAGTTACCATGGTACGCACTCTCAGAAACGGCCGTGCCACACGTGACCCTGGCTGTTGGAGCTGGGTATGAAGCCCGCTCACTTGGACCCATGGTCAAAGCAGCCGTCGAGACCAGATGGCTTCCCACAGCATCTCCCAAGGTCATGACCTCCCCTTCCGGTGATATGTGGCAAATCCAGTACTCCAATGCTGATTTGGGCATCTTGGAGGCCCATGACCTGGACCGTGACCATGGACAGGAACGTTCCGACCACCCAGACTCAGCCGTAGTGCTGGACACGGTCCCCTCCACCCTGTGGACCTTGGACCCCTATGACGTAGGTTTCTTACCACATCACCCTATCACAGTCAACCTTCTACATCCGGTGCCTATCTGGCGTCCGCAATATCACCTAAGACCGGAACAGATCACTGGCATTCAGGACACCATCTCCGGCCTCCTCCACGCTGGAGTTCTCAGGCCCGCCTCCTCCCCATGGAACACACCCATTCTCCCTGTTCCCAAGGCCGAAAACAAGGGATGGCGAATGGTACATGATCTCTGCGCCATCAACGAAGCCACCTCCCCGGATGGAGGAGCAGTTCCGGATCCCTACCTGGCCTTACAGAATCTCAGCCCATATCACACCCATTACATGGTCATCGACTTGGCAAATGCCTTTTTCTGTCTTCCACTTGCACCTGAAGTACAGGATTGCTTTGCCTTTACCTTTAACGGTCAACAGTACACCTACAACCGCATGCCCCAAGGATACCGAGACAGCCCTGGCCTGTTTAATGCCACATTGAAAACCGACCTCTCTCCCCTCATCCTTCCCGAGGGCACGGTCCTCATACAGTATGTGGACGATCTCCTCCTGGCCGCCACTTCATCGGCTCACTGTCTGACCGCAACCAAAGTTTTGCTCTGCCTACTCGCAGAAAATGGCTACAAAGTCAAAAGGGAGAAAGCCCAAGTTTGCAGGTGCTCGGTCACCTTCCTCGGGCGATGCATCTCCTCCGACTCCCTCACCCTCACAGAAACACAGAAGATGTCAATTCTCACACACGGCAAACCCACCACAGTCCAGCAAATGCTGGCCTTCCTCGGACTCACGAGTTACTCCCGCTCCCATGTGCCTAATTAAGTCTCCTGTACCCAACCCCTGCGAGACATTTTCACTGCAGCAGGCAACAGAAATCTCACTGCCCTGCTCCTCTGGACTACGGCCGCTGAGGAGGCGTTCACCTCCATCAAACAGGCGCTGGGACAGGTCGCCAACCTCTCCACCCCCGACTACACCCAGCCCTTCCACTTGGATGTTTCTGAAACAGGTGGCCATGTCAATGCCGTCCTATTCCAGAAAAAGGAGGGAGGACAAAGGGTTCTGATGTATTACAGCACAAAACTTGACATGATTGAACAAGGATAGAGCGGTTGCGCACGACACCTAGCAGCCCTAGCAAAATCAGTGGAGAAGACTGCTCACTTAGTCATGTGCCACCCTCACAAGGTCAACACAGACCACAGAGTAGTCGCATGTTTGGGCTCCAAAGCATTTACCTTCTCCCCATCCAGAAAGATCAAGATCTCAACGATGCTACTCCAACCACAGCTATGGATCAACAGCAGCAAACATGGCCCTGGTCATGACTACCGAGGCACATCTCCCCCACGACTGCGAAGAGACAGCGGCGAAAGACCTGAAGCTCAGGGAAGACCTCCAGTCGGTCCCCCTCCCAAATCAAGACATGACTTTGTTCTGTGATGGATGCTGCTATAAAGGAGACAAAGGGAATGTGGCCTCCTACACAGTCATTCAACAAAATATGAACAGAACACACACCACACTGGCAGCCGACATAGTGGCACAGCCGGCCTCAGCTCAACTGGCTGAGATTGTGGGCCTCACACAGGCCCTGCGATTAGCAGAAGGAAGGACAGTCAACATCTATACAGATTCAGCATACGGCCATGGAGCCATACATGTGGATGGACCCCAATGGATGAGGCGTGGTTTCCTTACCACGGCCCACATTCCAATAAAACATGCAGGACCACAGTGGATGAGAAGAGGTTTCCTCACCACAGCTAACACACCTGTCAAACACAGAGAGTCACTGGAAGGACTGCTCAAAGCAGTATTGCTACCAACTAAAGT
This sequence comes from Bovichtus diacanthus, assembly GCA_943590825.1. NCBI lineage: Eukaryota > Metazoa > Chordata > Actinopteri > Perciformes > Bovichtidae > Bovichtus > Bovichtus diacanthus. The sequence continues at coordinate 4,867 of CALSBV010008560.1, read as the reverse complement.
CCATCCATCCATCCATCCATCCATCTTCAACCACTTATCCGGGGTCGGGTCGCGGGGGCAACAGCTCCAGCAGGGGGCCCCAAACTTCCTTTTCCCGGGCCACGTTGACCAATTCTGACTGGGGGACCCCGAGGCGTTCCCAGGCCAGTGTGGAGATATAATCTCTCCACCTCATCCTGGGTCTTCCCCATGGTCTCCTCCCAGCTGGCTGTGCCTGGAACACGTCCCTAGGGAGGCGCCCAGGGGGCATCCTTACCAGATGCCCGAACCACCTCAACTGGCTCCTTTCTACGCAAAGGAGCAGCGGTTCTACTCCGAGCTTCTCTCGGATGACTGAACTCCTCACCCTATCTCTAAGGGAGAAGCCAGCCATCCTTCTGAGAAAACCCATTTCGGTCACTTGTACCCGCGATCTCGTCCTTTCGGTCATGACCCAACCTTCATGACCATAGGTGAGAGTAGGAACGAAGATAGACCGGTAGATCGAGAGCTTTGCCTTCTGGCTCAGCTCTCTTTTCGTCACAACAGTGCGGTAAAGCGAGTGCAATACCGCGCCCGCTGCGCCGATTCTCCGGCCCATCTCCCGCTCCATTTTCCCCTCACTCGTGAACAAGACCCCTAGGTACTTGAACTCCTTCACTTGGGGTAAGGACTCATTCCCTACCCGGAGTAGACAATCCACCGGTTTCCTGCTGAGAACCATGGCCTCAGATTTTGAGGTGCTGAGCCTCATTCCAACCGTTTCACACTCAGCTGCGAACCGATCCAGTGAGTGCTGAAGGTCACAGGCTGATGATGCCATCAGGACCACATCGTCTGCAAAGAGCAGCGATGAGATCCCAAGCCCACCAAACTGCACCCTCCTCCCCCCGACTACGCCTCGATATCCTGTCCATGAATACCACAAACAGGATTGGTGACAAAGCGCAGCCCTGGCGGAGGCCAACACCCACCGGGAACGAGTCCGACTTACTGCTGAGAACCCGGACACAACTCTTGCTTTGGGCGTACAGGGATTGGATGGCCCTCAAAAGCGCCCCCCAACTAAAGTCGTAGTAATGAAATGCAAAGGACATCAAAACCCCAAACATCAGTGGCTAAAGGAAATGAAGCAGCAGACCTTGCAGCAAAGAAAGCAGGAGGCTACATCAGACAAATGATAGCCATAACCACCCCAGAACTACCAACATTAGGTATTGAAGACATCAAGCTTATGCAGAAAGAAGCAGGTGTTTATGAACAAAATCAATGGTCACAGAAAGGGGCAACACAAAAAGATGGACTCTGGAGATCACATGATGGAAGACTAGTGGCTCCAGCAAAACTATGCCAAGGCATAATCAAAAGGGCACATGGCCCTTTCCCATGTCAACCCCAAAAGAACAGAAGATGAAGTCTCAAGACTATGGTGGCATCCATTTATGAAAGAAATCGTCAGCCTGCATATCAATGAATGTCCAACCTGTAATGACTTCAACCTGAAAAGACCATACAAATGCACAGAAGGAGCATTCCCAGTACCGGATACCCCTTTCAAAGAAATCTGTATTGACTATACCGATATGGGAGCAGACAACAGAGTAGGTGGCTACAGGTACCTACTCGTCATGGTAGACAGATACACCAGATGGGTTGAAGCAATCCCCTGCAAAAAAAGAAGACTCCAAATGAGTCGTAAAGTGGCTGAAAAATGAACTCATACCAAGATATGGCGTTCCAAGACGAATCAGATCTGACAATGGCACACATTTTCCAAACAAACACTTACAAGAAGTAGAGAAGTTCCTGGGTATAACACATTGACATGGATCAGTTTATCACCCTCAATCACAGGGCATAGTCAAAAGAGCTAATCAAACTCTCAAATCAAAGTTGGCTAAAATATGTCATAGTACGAAACTCACCTGGCTGGACGCACTACCACTTGCTCCGATGTCCATGAGATCTTCTCAAGGAGGGAAAACATTCCTCTCTCCGCATGAGTTATTGACAGAAAGGCCTATGCCAGGTCCAGATAGAGAGCTAGGAGACAGTCCGATGTTAGACCTATTTCAAGTTGAGGAGTCGGAGTATTTTGTAAAGGTGTCTGATCAAATTGGAGTTTTGTCTACACAGATACTGAGAGCCAACCAGAAGCCACCTGATGAGAACGTGTCATCAGTTCAACCAGGCGACTGGGTAAGGTTAAAGGTTCACAAGCGAAAGTGTAATGAACCAAGGTGGACTGGACCGTTTGAAGCCATTGCAAAAACTTCACACGCCCTCCAGGTAAGAGGCCACAACAATACTAGGTGGCACCACCTGTCTCACTGTCAAGCGGCAGATCCGCCGTCCAGAACACTTCAACAAACATCACAAGATTTGGCTGATTTGGCAGACAAAACCTAAAATGTACCGTAAAATAGGCAGTCCAAGAAGGGACCCCACTTTGTGGGGCTCCCCAAGAGTGCTACTGGGACTAGTGTTCCTGGTGTTTATAGTAGTTTTTTCCCTAATGTGGTGGGAAGTGCAACAATCAAAAGAAGCAGCCAATCTGGGCCCCCTTAGCGACATCATTTCCCCAGATACCCCGGCACAAAATCACACAGTCACCCCAGGGCCGCATAAAAGAGTAAAACGAGCGGTAACAAATTACGACGACCGGTATATATCACCATAACTGAAGGGAAAACAACCACATTCTCATTTGATTTAACGGCCACCCGCAGAGCGAACTTATCAGATGCCCCTGTTGGCTTATGTGAACTCTGCTCAGGAAGGTAGTGAGGAAGAAGGGGAAGAGGAGTCAGATAAAAGCATGTGATAGTTATGTGTGATGTGATGCAGGTGTTCACACCTTAAAAGGTGTGAAAGGAGGGATTGTTAGAAATTAAATGTATGCCTTGCTGCCTCGACGCTTGAATGTAACTGTGTGATGAATAAATAATAACCAATGTGATTAAGCTAAAATGCGCTCATATGAAATGTACACTGAGACAAGGAAGACAATCACTTATTCCAGATAGCTATTAGGCTCTGATGGATAAGATATATGTAATCTTTAGTTAAGTGTTGAAGGATTTAGCTGCTATGACTATAAAATGAGTGGATGGGTGCATCACAGAGTGACGCCTAAACAGAGAAGGCCGATAACAGAAAACACCAGAGAGAACAGATAAGGTAGCCTGCGCAGAAAGGAGTTAGGTGAAGGTCAGGTACCGATTGTAGAAGAATTGGGCAAACGTAGCCTGCCACGTGTAATAGCACCCAAGGAGTCATCGCTGATTGGATGATCGTGATGCCAAGAGGCTTTGGACAAAGCTTGTGCACCAACTAAGGAAGTTCAGTCTAAACCACAGACTTCCTGGCATCGTAATGAGATACGCCATAAGAGGCCACGCCTACCACTATATAAATTGTATCTGCAACGGAAGCTCAGGGCTCTCAAGATGTGGATGGTGGTTATAGAGTAACAGCAATCCGCTGCTTATGATTTCCTGATACACTTGGAGTCCTTGGCCAAGCTGTCATTCACCAGGTTTTAATAAACTGAGTTGCAAATCTACTCATAGTGAAGTCTCCTCATTCGAATTCAACGAATACGCAACAAATGGTGACCCCGACGTGATTTCGAAGGAGACTTTGGGAGATTTTGAATTCCGGTCCAAGGAGGCCCGAATCCAACCGGATCGCCTTCGCGCCGACCAGTACTCGTGTGGGCCCAAACTAAAGGTAAGCAGAAACCTATTGTCTAACTAAATTCTGCATAGTTATATGGGAAAATTAGGAATACGAGTATTGGCCGGTGAAAGGTAATCTATCAAATTGTTATAAAACATGAAATTTTGTGATGACATAAAAAGTGTATTGTGGGTTCGAGTCCCAAAGTGTATTGTGGGTTCGAGTCCCAAAGTGTATCGTGGGTTCGAGTCCCAAAGTGTATCGTGGGTTAGAGTCCCAAAGTGTATTGTGGGTTAAAGGCCCAAGGAACGGCTGTGTTCCCTAGGGACAGATAGTTATAATAAGCTAAGACCTGCGGTGAGGGGCCTGAGGTCCAGTGGTTTGAGGCCAAGAAGTACAGAAAAGGGACAGATTAAGTATAACTACGAGGTCAGAGAATAATAAGTGGTAAGAGGAAGTTAGAAGAAGAGGAAGGTTTGCAGAACGAAGATTTCAGGGCGCTGGCCTGGTTGGGGGTTTTCCCGGTCCCCTCTGACGATCTCCTCTCTTCACTCACACAGGCGCCATCATAACAGAAACCTGTTGTTATAAAACCAAATTCTGTGTAGTTTTATGTAGTCAAATTAGGTGTGAGTGGACAGAGGCGATCTGCAGAGGTAAAACCATTTTAGTTGTCTCAATGAAATTTATACCGTAGAAATAATGCAAAATGGTTAGATAATTACTAAAAGTTGTGCTGGGAGTATCCTGTTGAAGTGTGAAAGGAATCCTCTGGGAGGTGTCGGCGCTGTCCGATTGAAAGATTGAAGGAAAAGTGTGAAAGGAATCCTCCGGGAGGTGTCGGCACTGTCCGATTGAAAGATTGAAGAAAAAAGTGTGAAAGGAATCCTCCGGGAGGTGTCGGCGCTGTCCGATTGAAAGATTGAAGAAAAGAGTGTGAAAGGAATCCTCCAGGAGGTGCCGGGTCGGCCGGTAAGATTAAAGTCTGAAAACCAAGAGAGTTTGTTAGGACATAGGGAAAAGGTAAGAACTGGGTTAGTTTCCTCCAGGTAAGTGCGTATACTTTTGGCAGAATAAAGTCCCTCGTGGCCTGTTGGGACAAGGAAAGTCGGCAACAGTAAGATTATGTAGGAGGTTTGTAGACCTGTACGACCGTCAGTCTATTGTCTCCATATTATCTCTTATTTCTGTTAAAAGGCACACAAAA
>CALSBV010008557.1:0-10426 GCA_943590825.1 Bovichtus diacanthus | reverse complement strand
TGTGTGTGTGTGTGTGTGTGTGTGTGTGTGTGTGTGTGTGTGTGTGTCCAGATCGTCAGAGGACAGTACATCGTCCCAGTTCAAGCTGTTCATTTCAATGACAAATTCTTGTTGCATAGCTTTAGGTGTTAAGGATCACCTAAATCAATTTTTTTCAGTTTGTCAGTTTCCTTGCAGGATTAGGTTATGATCTAATACAACAACTTAATATAACAGGAAATTAACAGAGGCAACAGAGAGGGAGTCAGAGGTATAGACAGTTTCTTCAAGATAGACGTGCCTGGTTAATTATATGGGTCACATTACACATGTGGGTGTGCACGTTTAACCTACTTATGCAAGCAATTAGCATTTTTTGTGACATAACTATTTCTTTTGCTGTCTTGAAGCAGTGGGCCTTTCTGTGCAGCAGTATTTGCTCTGCCTGTGGTTGAGGATGTGTGCTTTGTCATTCCAGAGTGCAGGAGGACCACCCCATCATGTCTTTCACTGTTTCCAGAAATGGCAGGTTAGCTCTGCTCAATGTCGCAACTCAGGTGAGCTACTTCACACCACAATATACTTCCCTTTCATTTGAACTTCCGCTAGTTGCTACAATTGCAGTTCAGTTCAGATTTAGTTTTTTGAAATGTGTGTGTTCAATAAATGCTGTGTGATTGTAGGGAGTGCACCTATGGGACCTGCAGGACCGGGTGCTGGTGAGGAAGTACCAAGGGGTGACCCAGGGCTTCTACACCATCCACTCCTGCTTCGGAGGGCACAATGAAGACTTCATCGCTAGTGGCAGTGAAGGCAAGATAGCATAATGTTTAGTAGGAAACTTAGCTCAGCTGCTTTCTGGTGTTGCATCAGACAGATGAAAAAAATAATGGTCAAAGTTAAAAGAGCATAACTATGATGACGTCATCAGGGTTATTTCCTCCAGGGCCACAGACTGAGGATGGATGTATGACATAAGACATAAATAAACATCTCTGCAAACCCAGAGGACCAAACAGCAAACAATCAAACCTATTTATTGCAGACATGCGCATGACATTTTATTTAAGTTAGAAATAAAAGTAAAAGGTAAAAAAAATAGGCGTGGAATACGAAAAGTACAGGTATAACACAACAGCCATACATTCACCCCGTGCACGTTCACCTACTGCATGTAGGTCAACGTGCACGGGGTACTTCGAGAAGCAGAATTCAAGTCTGAGAAGTAGAAGTCTAATCCAATAAACTGGTAGCAACTGATAAAGTGTCCTGTCTCCTGTCAGACCACAAAGTTTACATCTGGCACCGGCGCAGTGAGCTACCCATCGCAGAGCTCACTGGTCACACCCGCACAGTCAACTGTGTGAGCTGGAACCCCGTCCTGCCTGGACTGATGGCCAGCGCCTCTGACGATGGGACCGTCCGAATCTGGGGACCCGCCCCCTTCCTGGATATCCAGGATGCAGAGGGGCACAATGGTATGAACATGAAAACTATTATGTGTACTTATTAGGGAAAATGTTGGGTTATCTTTCAGCCACTGCTTTCTTCTGGCTCCTCAACAGTTTAGTTTCTGTAGCTTGAGAATCCACGGTTTGTTCTTTCTTAATTTTTTCTACAACAGTCCCCCTTAACTCAGGGTCAAAGTTGTATTAGACCAAACTTATTGAAATATGCTAACTCTGATATTTTCACACTCAAAGCCTATCAAGTGATGTCGGCTTTTTTATACCCGCAACCAGGCGACGCCTTATGAGAGCCAATCCGCACCGCCCAACCTGCAAAAATATGCGTGAATCAACAACCAAAACCCGATCCAACCCGCAAACTGACAACTTTATGCATAGGAGCACAATTGTCAGGACTGAGGACTGAGACAAGGACAGGTACAAGCCGTCTCTCGGTCTTCCCTCCTGCCCCTGAAAATAATGGATTAAGAAGCGCTTTTCTCCGTATGAAAGTAACACCAGCGATAAGAATGTGGTCGGACAAGAGCAAATCGACCAGAAGGTGTCAGCCCTAGAGATGTGGCTGCATGAGGCAAATGGTGGTCACACAGATACTGACTGATTATTTTTGGGGTATCTGTGACCAAAAAATCAATTTCTCTAGGTCTAGTCATGTGAAACCCTAATAAATGTCTTTTTTTCAAGATAAAAGTGCACATTTTACAGTGTTTTTTTGTTGTGACCAGACTGGCAGTAATCATGCTATTTAATCAGTATCTTGATATGCCACAGTTTTCGAGTGGATGGATTATTTTGGCAAAGGAGAAGTGCTCACAAACACCGATTTAAACACATTTGGGAGCACAATTTGAGAGAAATAAGCCTTTTGTGTGCATAGAAAAAGTCTTAAATCTTTTATCTCAACTCGTGAAAAATGGCAACAACAAGTGTTGCGTTTATATTCCATGAGTGAACTGGGTAGTGGAAGAGATATAGTTGCCAATGGCCACACAGAAAGTCTTTTCAGAAAGATAGGAATTAAACTTGTTTAAAACCACACCCAAGGCTAAAGGCTGCAGTTAAAATCAAGTGGTCAACTGAATTAAAAGTAAGATCTATGTTTATATATTTGGCCAATGTCAGTTACTGGAAGAATATCATTACCAAATGCTGTCTCAGTGGTATGACCCACCCTAAAACCCAAATTAAATGTATCTAAGAGCCTGTTGTTGTTCATTTAGTCTATAAGATGTACTGCTTCCATAGCCAAGAAGGGAAGTTTAGATATTGGACAGAGGTTATTTAAAATGGATGGGTCACGAGATAGCTTTGTGAGAAGTGGTTGATTTAAAATATTCAGGCACTTGACCAGAAGTTGAGTGAAGGGTTGATTATGGCTGGAATAAAGGGGCAGATTGACTGAAATTCCTCTGGGGTTGGAAGAATATCCAGGGAACTTGATGATGATCTAATTTTAGTAATGCTATTGCTTCGATGCTTAGCAGTGACATACTGTATTTAGATGTATAGCACAAATCAGGCAGAGTCTGGGTGGGTGGAGTAATTGAGTTCCTAACAACCATAACCTTTTAGAGAAAAAAGATAAAAACTTCATATTTATCAACTAAGGGTTCAATGATACAGTATGTGGAGAAGGGTTTGTGGTGAGGCTAATAATGCCAGAGATGTCTAGAGTTGTGTTCATGATTTACTTATAAGATCTGAAAAATACTTTTACGTTGTTGTGCTTTTTGATAAGTTTTCTTTCATGAATGTATTTTATCACTTGGCTGAGATGACTCCTCTTTGAGCCTAAAAGGAGCAACTGTGTCTAAAATATACAGGAGAGGAACATTGCAAAAACCTACAGCACACTGCAGTCTCTAAACAAAGCATGGTTAGTGTTGCACAATCTGCAGGCAAACAGCTCAGTGCACCAGATTTAACTTTGTAGAGGGATTCATGTACATTGTAGAGGGTTGTGTAATTGCATATTTTCATCAGAGTAAAGATCAATGAGTGATTATTACAAATAACTTGTTGGATGCTGGTAAGATTTTGTCCAGCCCATTTATCAGGGTCAACTGAGTATTAGGAACAGCAACAAAGGGACTCCTGGGTTACAGAGGGACTCGGTGATTTTATTTTCCTTTCTGGCAGCAAAAACACTCTCACTCGGCTCACTCTTTTTTAGCATTTGTGCTTCTGGTTAGAACAACTCCCTTATGATGAATGCAAAGAAAAAAAAGTGGAGAATGTGCAGCCTGCTGAACATAAATGAGGCCGGTCCATAAGTGCCTTCATGCGTAAACAGAGCAGCGGGTGATGATGATGATGATGATGATGATGATGATGATGATGTGACCTCTGTCTTTTTCCTGTGCTGTCAGAATGTTGCAGCATGGACAGCTGATGATCTGCTGCTGCTGTGAACCTGAGGAGCATTAAGACTCTGTAGACACTTGAATGGATGAAGCAGGACAAGCATTGGTCATTAGACAGCAGCTTCCTGGAGACGGGGCCCATGGTGCTGCATGTGAAGATGTCACCACACAGAGATGTCAGACCCAGTCAAATATTGAGAGCAGAGCCGTATGAACCTTGGCTCCACGACCTCCTGTATCTGACCCACCTCCTCTCCAACCCGTTCCCTCAGCACCATCCAGGACCACCCACCTCTTATTCATTATCCACCACATTATTTATTCATGAGTAGTTCACTGACTTGTGCTAGGCTGTGACGTAGCAGCACCTTGTGGAGGGTGTGTTCTTAGTTTCCCTCAGTCCTGAGTGAGCTGCTCACACCAAGAAGCAGAATAACTTTTTTTTCTTCTTTTACCCTCCTGAACCTACTTAGAGATTTTAACTATAGAAACATTTGATGGATGCACCTATTTGAAGAGTATCTTTTAAATAAAAAAAGTTCTACGTTATCTTGTCTTTTTTCACATGCAGAGTACATTTTATGAGGTTTTTTTTCCTCCAGCTTTGCTGCTCATAGCCAGAGAGAATAGTATTTGATGAGCATGTTTCATAGGATTGCAAAGGACACTTCTAGTATGTTCTGCTATATCTGTTAAAATACGTTTCGCTGCTGTATACTCTCAGAAGGTACCCAACAGCTCGAGTGTGGAAACCTATAGAGTTCAAGGGATTATCTGTCAACCCTTACCTCTGCGTACGGATTATCTATGTAATTTCCTTCATGCCATCAGTGTGGATTTGCGCTTTATTTTTGCTTCGACATCGCTGCTCTAGCTTCAGTATTTGCTCTTTATTTCTGTTTCCATTGCAGCCTGTTGACATTTTTTCCTGCGTACAAACGGCAGTCTTCATATGAATTTCACTTGGTTTGGTTACGTGTTCTAAATGTAACTTATCACTGTGTTTGTTTTTTATTTACTACAAGTGGAGTAAATAGAACATTGAAAGAGACACTCCCTGATTTTTTACTTTTATTTATTCCCCCAGTGGAAACTCCAAAATCCTGGCTCAACTGTGAACTGTTTTTAAAGATAAGGCTGGTGTTATTCTGTTTAACTTTTTCATTCTGGTGTTACCCTGTCTGTGGCACAAATTAATTCACATGTGTTGCTCTATGAATATTTGAGGCAGCAGGGCCGCGTGTGTGGGATTGAGTCAAAATGTGTGTGTGTGTACTTTTTAGTAGGTTACAGTAATTTTTTGGTCTGTGCATTAGATTTGTTCATAAAAAGAAAGAAATAGAATGTCCAGCCTTATCCTTTAAGTTTAGCACAGCAGCAGTGATCTGATGGGTCACACAGTAACAAAATGATGGAGTGTATTTGTAACAATCGACGTTTAACACATTTATATACAAGTGTAACATAAGGTTATTATGAACTTCTACAACGTGTTTCCCTTCAGAGAGTCAAAAGAGCAATCTTGCCTAATATGATAGTCTATGATGTGCTGTATATTTGTTTGTTATGGCATGTATTATGAGGCTGTGTAGAAATGGCAGACAGGATAACTTTATAAAGGATAATTTTTTTTCAGGGTTCCCATGCCTGTTTCTTTTTTTACTGTCAAATTCAAAAAGGTTCCAGCTGCTCTTTCAGAGCTTCATACCAAATGTTCTTGACTGCACTACTGTTGTAACAAACTCGCAACAAAAAACATTGCAGCCAAACTCACATTTTAGATATTTTAAATGTTTTTCTTTTTGTGACATTTTTCCAAACTACTACAGAGAATAATTTTTCCAAAACCTTTCCAGTCCTTGACAATAACTGCAGGACTGTGGGAACCCTGTTTATCTGTCCAGACGCCATCACCAGCTTCAACTCTTCCATCACAGCATACACACACACTTATTCACAGAAGTGGTGTTCTAGTTTTTGCAACCTTTGTTTATTCTGAGTATTTCAGGCTTCTCTTCTCGTTGTAAGAAGCCAAAGTAGGAACTTAGTTTGCTTGCAGGCAATTTCTGCCAGAAAACCATTTTACATTTTAAATGTGTTATTACAAAAAGTGATTGTACCGTTCTGTATTGTATGTAGGAGAAGTGTTATGTATGCATATTTTAAATAAAGCATTCAGGGTTTTAAAATTTAATTTACTCTGAAATGTCCTTCACTTGATCTATACTTAGTACAGCATGTCTCTGTCCTGTGTCTGATGCACTAACAGCTGAGCAAAAACCTTCTTATTTGACAGAACCCCCTCAGACCCTGCTGCCATGGACGTCACACGTGTGTTTGTTTGTTTCAGTGACTGAAGTGAAATTTTAAAACTTCACTTTTAGCCAAGTAAATAGACTCCAACTAACAATTTAAGGTTGACTCGTGTCAGAATATCAGCATAGACAGACATCATACATATTTCAATGCAAATATCAATTTTATTATCAAATTATCAGAAAAAATTCTCCACGTTCGGGATTCCCCTTGGAAATGATCCTGCTAACTGAATAAGCTGTTGTAGGTTTTAACCTAGCTTTAGTTGCTGTGACAACAGCTCCATTAATAATAAAATACTAAATACTTCTTCAGGTAACTCAAATTAAAGTTAATTTGAAGATTTTTACTAAATTGATTGTCCAGTCCAAATACAGATACAGGAGGCTAATGACAATTTTATTATTATTCTGATAATTTTATTTTTCTTTTCATTTTGAACAAACTGTTGCTGCTTGTTGTATTCTACAATGTAAAAAAATTAAACATACTAAACAACTTCCCTGTGTTTGCTTATCATTACATTACAGTTCATTTAGCAGACGCTTTTGTCCAAAGCCACTTACAATAAGTGCAAACAATCATGAGGATACGACTTCGAACAGCGAGAATCTTGCAAGTACATTAGCTTCAAATAGGTGTAATCATATACCGTAAGTGCAGTAAAATAGCTACAAATTAGCCAAACCAAAAAGTAAGTGCAACATAGAGAAACAATAGAATAAAACTTGAACCATTAGCTTCAAATACGCCGACCAATTTAGGTGCAAAATACAAAAGAGCTGAATTTCCAATTTTTTTTTTTATCATTGACCGAGGTGCAGTTGAAACAGGTGGGTTTTCAGTCTGCGACGGAAGGTGTGAAGACTTTCTGCTGACCTGACATCAATAGGGAGCTCGTTTCACCATTTTGGAGCCAGGGTAGCAAACAGTTTTATTTGAGGGGTCTCTGGGTCCCACTTGCAGTGAGGGAGCAGCGAGCCGATTGTCCGATGCCGAGCGAAGTGAGCGAGCTGGGGTGTGTGGTTTGACCGTGGCCTGGATGTAGGAGGGGCCTGATCCATTCACAGCACGGTAATTACACTGCCACTCATACAGAAAGTATACAACAGCCATGATTTACATACAGTATAATTTCTTTGCACAGACACAATGAGAGAGGACTGACCTGTGTGTGTGTGTGTGTGTGTGTGGTTTAGTGTGATTATCACCGCGTCACTGCAACTGACTGTGGTTGCTGATCAGGGATGGAGTGTGATGCTAGAGGTCTGGCAGGTCCCGGCTGTATGCATAAAAAGTCTCAGAATAGGCTTAGTGATCCATCATCTGAGGATCACTGGTGCACAATAACAGAGTTTTCACTGCACTTCAATACCATCACAAACCTCTGGCTTCAACTTTTCTTACTTTAGATATTTTGACTAAATATGAAGTCATAATGGGGAAGTTCAGAAAAGGGAAAGGAGCATCAACAGCATAGGATCAGAGAGAGAGAGAGAGAGAGAGAGAGAGAGAGAGAGAGAGAGAGAGAATACAGAACCCACAGCACAAAGGCTACATTCAACAGCAGGTCACGTAAATGTGCAGATTTGTATTAGCAGAAATTACATATAGTAATCATAATCATGTTTTCATGAGAGTACAAGCACTTGTTTTAATTGTTTGAATCATTTTTATCTTGTTTTATGTGTTGGATTTTATTTACTTTTTATTCTTTGTTTTTACTGTAAAGCACTTTGTATTTGAACAGTGCTATATAAATAAAGTTATTACTTGTACTATGTTGGCTTTTACTTTTTCATGTGTGACCTGTATGCACAGTGCCTGTGTGAGAGGAAATATCTTGTCAGTAGTATGTGTTCCTGTCTAAAGAACATTGGGGAGTTACAAATAAAACAAACTAGTCAACCATTTTTTACTGTGAATCAGATTATTTGGCCTTGTTGTATGGATTCTAAATAAGAATATGTCTGACAAAAAAATTGCATATGGCACTATAGTATTATTAGTGGCAGGAGGTCAACCCTCTTTGAAGCCACAGAAAGCCTAAAGCAGAATCTGCAGAAATCATTGAAAACACAATGAAGAGAAAAATATCAATTCGAATAAAATATAATAGTCAAAACAATGATGTGACCCCTCTGGCCCTTTGGTAATCCATGCATGCCTGAATGCCAATAATAGACCAGAAGAAATTGATAAAAAAAAAAAATTTAAAAAAAAAGGTTCAAGAAATCAAAAAGGGTATGGATGGGCAAAAATATGTGTCACTAAAACTGAATCTGAATAGTATCATTTGAAATTTGATTTATTAGTTTGGTACTGAATTCCAATAAATATGAAACTGTATTTGTTCTTTACTAAGAATTCAACTCTCTGTATACTTCCACATTCAGTTCTCACAATTCAAATTTCGGTTTACTGAGACTATGATATGTGAGTAAATGAAGAGAAAAACACACCCCTAAAATTATTTTAAAAGAAATTCATCATAAAGAAAACTGAGATTAAAAACTATGGAAACAACACAAAAGACAGTTTGGGTTAGGTTTAGGGTAAATTAGGGAATATAAACCATTCTGGGAAGATACTTTTTGGAATAGCTGGGCCTAGGAAGGAGCTAGAGAGATGGGACTTCCTACGGCCTGGAAGGGGGGCCCGTCAACGAGCGCCTGGTGGCCAGGTTTGCCACGGAGCCCGGCCGGGCATAGCCCGAAGAAGCAACGTGGCACCCCCCCCCCTCTCCATCATGTGGGCCTACCACTCGCAGGAAGAACCGTTGGGGTCGGGTACATTGCCAGACGGGTGGCAGTGAAGGTCGGGGACCTCGACGGACCAGACCTGGGCGGCAAAGGCTGGCTCTGGGGACGTGGAACGTCACCTCTCTGTGGGGGAAAGAGCCGGAGCTTGTGCGGGAGGCGGAGCTCTACCAGTTAGATCTGGTTGGGCTCTCCTCTACGCACAGTCTCGGTTCTGGAACCGTACTCCTGGATAGGGGTTGGACCTTATTCTTCTCTGGAGTTGCTCAGGGTGTGAGGCGCCGGGCGGGTGTGGGGATACTCACAAATCCCTGGCTGAGTGCCGTTACGTTGGAGTTCACCCCGGTAGACGAGAGGGTCGCCTCCCTACGCCTACGGGTTATGGGGGGGAAAACTCTGACTGTTGTCTGTGCATATGCACCGAACAGCAGTTCAGAGTATTCGGCCTTCTTGGAGACCCTGAATGGAGTCCTGTTGGGGGCTCCAGTAGGGGACTCCATAGTTCTACTGGGAGACTTCAACGCGCACGTGGGCAGCGATGGAGACACCTGGAGAGGCGTGATTGGGAGGAACAGCCTCCCTGATCTCAACCCGAGTGGTTGTTTGTTATTGGACTTCTGTGCTAGACATGGGCTGTCCATAACAAACACCATGTTCGAACATAAGGATGCTCATAAGTGTACATGGTACCAGAGCACCTTAGGCCGAAGATCGATGATCGATTTTGTCATCGTATCATCTGATCTGAGGCCGCATGTTTTGGACACTCGGGTAAAGAGAGGGGCGGAGCTGTCAACTGATCACCATCTGGTGGTGAGTTGGGTCAGGGGGTGGGGGAAGAGTCTGGACAGACCTGGTAAGCCCAAACGGGTAGTGCGGGTGAACTGGGAACGTCTGGAGGAGGCCCATACCCAAGAGACCTTTAACTCACACCTCCGGCGGAGTTTCTCTGGCATCCCTGTGGAGGTTGGGGGCATTGAGCCTGAGTGGTCAATGTTCAAAGCTTCCATTTCTGAAGCTGCGGCGGGAGCCTGCGGCCTCAAGGTCTTAGGTGACTCAAGAGGCGGTAACCCTCAAACACCGTGGTGGACCGCGGTGGTCAGGGAAGCCGTCCGACTGAAGAAGGAGTCCTTCCGAGATATGTTATCACGGGGACTCCAGAGGCGGTTGCAAGGTACCGACAGGCCCGAAGGGCATCGGCCTCGGCCGTGACAGAGGCAAAGCAGCGGGTGTGGGAGGAGTTCGGAGAAGCCATGGAGAAGGACTTTCGGTCGGCACCAAAGTGCTTCTGGCATACGGTCCGGCACCTCAGGAGGGGGAAGCGGGGAACCATCCAAGCTGTTTACAGCAGGGATGGAACACTGTTGACCTCAACTGAGGAGGTACTCGGGCGGTGGAAGGAGCATTTTGAGGAACTCCTCAATCCGACTAATACACCCTCTTTGATAGAGGCAGGGCAGGAAGATTATGGGGGATCATCAGCAATTTCCCTGGTGGAAGTCACTGAGGTAGTCAAACAACTCCACAGTGGCAAGGCCCC
>CALSBV010008555.1:164-11117 GCA_943590825.1 Bovichtus diacanthus | reverse complement strand
CACCCACATGCGTCTCTTTGCACTCACATGTGTCTCTTTGCACCCACGTGTCTCTTTGCACCTATATGTGTCTCTTTGCACTCATATGTGTCTCTTTGCACTCATATGTGTCTCTTGTGTCTCTTTGCACCCACGTGTCTCTTTGCACTCATATGTGTCTCTTTGCACCCACGTGTCTCTTTGCACCCATATGTGTCTCTTTGCACCCACATGTGTCTCTTTGCACTCATGTGTCTCTTTGTAGTCGTTTTATGTTTCTTCGTGGTCATTTTGAGTCTCTTCCTGGTAGGTACATGTCTCTTTGAGTGACATGTTGTAGGTGAATGGAGGGGGGGGTGGGCACAAACTGATCCTCTTCATTAAAGTCACAGTGTTGTATATGTCGAGTGAAGAAGAAGAACGGTGGTGAGACGGAGTCGAAGGAATGGAGGTGCATTTGGATCGTGCGCCCTTTGCAAGAGTAGAAAAGTAGGCTGAGCTGCTGAAACAATGAAGTCAGTCATTTGAGGAGGTGGAGGGGGAGGTGGAGGGGGAGGGAGGGGGAGTGGGTGAGGACAGCTGTTTCTAATCAATGGCTTCCATGTGATTGACTGCCTGACTGACTGACTGTCGGCTGATTGGCTCGGCTGGTTGACAGTCGAGGTCGCGGCCCGACGGCGGGCAACACTTGACAACCGGTGTGACCCGGCTCCTCGGTTAATTGGCTGAGTTGACCTCTCGGTTGTCATGGCAACTGATTGGCTGGCCGAGTGACAACGTCGACGCGATTAGTGGAACGCCGCGGTAACAGTGGGCCGGTGATGTAATGCGGCCGCTCCCTTCCGCTTCTCCTCCACCAGTCTCTTGCACGTAGCAGTTTAAAATCAACATTTCTGCTGCACACACACACACACACACACACACACACACACACACACACACACACGATCCCTCTCTCTGTCTCTCATAAGTTTCTCATGTTGATGTTTTGAATTGTGTCAATAAAAGGCAGTTTATGTTTAAATTCCTTCTCTTTCTTTCTCTCTCTCTCTCTCTCTCCATCCCCCTCTCCATAAGACAGACACAGACTGCATGAACAAAAACATTTAGGTAGGCCAAGTTCACGTCTGGGAGGGGTTGCTAAAGGGGGCCCAGGGGGCGCTCTGAGGACCAGATGTGCTTTTTTTTTTTTTTGGGGGGGGGGGGGGGAGAGAGAGGGAGGAGGGGGTTCGTTCACGAGCCTGGAGAAGAGGTACGGGGGAGTTTTCACAAGGCTCCAGAGAAAGTTGAGAGTCCTGGAAAGTGTTGCAGAGAAGTGCGCTGGAACGTCACCGTGCAGTAACTTCACCTCCGGCTGCAGGAGACGTGTGCGGCGGGACGACGGTGGTGGAGCGCGTCATTCAGCTGACAAGGGAAGGGCCTGTGGTAATCCCAGAGTGTTTGAATACAATGTTGAGGATTGAAGTTAATTAAATAAAAATAAAAAACAATAGGTTGGTAAATCTGAAGGCAACATTCAATTTTAATTTTTTACTCCAGAGTTCTGTCCAACGTTTTTCTCCTTGTTCGATATTAGATGTCGTCTTTGCTCACAGTCAAGTTGAACTTCATTTGAATTGGTTATAAACCAACGACTGACGGATCAATGTTAAAAACAACCAACAGTAAGAAGGTCAGAGGTCAGAGGTCAGAGCTGTTGAACGCTCCTGGTTGTGTAAAAAAGCTGAAGGTTGAGCAGGTATTTGTCTTCAGCAGGTGGTTTTTGCTTCTTAAGAGACAAGCATGTCCCCAACGAAAGGCTCACCCCCCTCCCAGACAACCAGCGACCTGGTCTTTCTGTGTAATTGTGGCACCGGTCTTGGGTCATATGTGCATCGTTTCAGGTTTCTTGACACTTGATTTAAAAACCAAACCTTCACCATGTGACTCGAACACATTTGTGACTCGAACACACTCGACAGTTTGTAACTTTTGGGTTCAAATGTCCCCGAAACACCAGTGGAGGACATATTAAAAACCATTATTAAATTAATCAGAGCAAGAAGATTCTTCATATCTCATTTTTTGGAATTAAACTCTTAATTCATGCGTCATTTCTCATGAGAGGAGGTGAACAGAGGACAAATTGTAAGATTTACAGCAGGGGGCGTGAGCAGCTGGCTGGGGGAAACAGTTGTGGAGCAAAGAGAAATAAAACTTGTCCTCCTCAGAGTCTGGGGGGGGGGGGGGGGCACGTCAATGTGCCCGAGAGGCTCCTGCAGCAGAGATGTGATGTCTTCAGGAGACGCGCTGTGTTAGTTTTTCCTCCCCATGCACTTGTTGTCAGCGCGTGGGGAGCAGGAAGGAGCCTCTCTGAGAAGTTGGTCATGTTGGTTCACCAGAAACATTTGGCTCGGTGTGTTCAGGGACCGCGAAGAAAGCAGGGAATGTACGGCGCCCCAAAGTGAAATCTAATCGTGATCCCGTGATTATGTGATGCATCCTGTGCGCTACGTGATGCATCTGGGGTCTTTCGGAAACTCGTGGCACGTGAAAGAAGGATGACATATGTGGAACGCTTCAGTTCCAGCTCATTGGTGTTAGCTTGCAATTCAGGGATAAAAAAGCGCTTGAACGTCGCAGAGTAATGAGCTAAGTGACCGGCTTGTTATCTGCTTATCCAGATTAGTAGGCCTCGAGACTGGTGGGCTCTGTCCTAAACGTGCTTTGTTTTGGTCCGGATTTTACATTTTAACTACAACTTTTCATGTTTTTTTTCTTCCACGGCTGTGTCCGAGATATCTGCAGACTCCAGCATTTCCTAAGCACAGACAGAGCCTCACAATAAGAGAAGAAATGATAGTATTTATAATCCCTTGTGATATGGAGCGTGTTATGCATTAAAGCACTGCTGTCAGTTTATAGAGGAAGAGGTCATGTTGTCTCTGACTCTGTGCGTTGCTTCTTCTTCTTCTTCTTCTCTTCATTTCCAGAGGCAACTGTTTACACCAAGCATCTACTAATGTGGAGGTGTTTTAATCTTTCTTTCTTTCTTTATTTCAAGTTCGAACAGGCTTTATTTTACAGGGAGGATTTGGCCATTGGGGGGGGGGGAATGAGAGGAGGAAGATTCTTTCGCATTTCGAGAATAAAGTCGAAATGTCGAGAACAAACGTGACATTTCAAGATTAAAGTCGAGCCTTTGAGAATAAATCTGAAAGCGACATCGCTTATACTGAAAGTTGGACTTTATTCTCGACATTTCCAGAAATGCAAAATGAAAAAAAAAACCCTCCTCTCATTTTTTCCCCCTTATGCCTGACACTAAAACTCCTCCATATTATTTGGAGTTATGGTAGCCATTGTGTTTGTGTTGCCTGTTGATCAATCTTCAGAGAAACAAAGTGAAAAGTGAAATGAATGATAAACTACAGGACAACAGTGAGTGTTCATCTGCTGCTTTAACAGCCTCCACGCACAACTACTCAGCACGTGGACACTGAATCCACTCACTGCTGGTTTTCTTCCTTTCTGACACACGTGCACACGAATACACGCACGTGGGCACGCACAATTACGCGCAGTGGCGCATGAAGGACTCCTGGAGAGTTGATCCATCCCCCTCCTCACTCCATCTTCTCCTCCTCTTCATCTCCTCATCCTCCATGTCTCCTCTTCTTCTCATTCTCTTCCTCCTCCATCTCTCTTCTTCAGTTCTTCCACCTCCACCTCTCTTTTTCTTTTTCTCCTCCTCTTCACCTCCTCATCTTTCTTCTTCTCTTCCTCCCTCCAGACAGGTTTCCTCGGGAAACACCGGGCTGTTGCGCTCTGTCAAGCCGGACACAGTCAGATGTGATGCTGGGTTATTTAGCTTCAAAATAAAAGCACATTTAGAGGGACAAAAAAACCCCCAAGGTGCCCAGAGCAACAAAACCACTCCACAAATGTCACCAAAACACCCAGTACTGTTTTAAATAATGCAATTGTTCCAAAATAAAAGAGGAAAGTCAACACTATAAAAGGTATTGCAGTGTTTGCAGTGCACTTTACTTGTGTTTCCAGAATTTAGTTTGCAATTCAATGAAGCCTGCACAAATACATTTAATATATAACATTAAACTTTAAAAAAAAAAAAGGTTAGCTTGTTGGAGAAAATGATATTCAATCATTTTAAAAGATGTTTTTGTTGTTGTGAGGTATATTTTGTATACAACCTATATAATTAATGTTATATGTCGAGCGAATGCAGGTTAATTAAAATGTCATGAGCTTTCACCGTAGCCTTATATAGTCTAATATATGCAATAACGGTAGTAATTTGATTAACATACTCCTCAAATCAATGTTGGCACTTCGGTGGTTTGAATATAACTAGTAACAAAAAAATGAAATAACGATCTGGCTTTTATTTTGAAAGTTTAAACCGGATATGTTTTGTGTTACACTCCGGTTGACTTGACATCAATCTTCACAGCAGCGGAGTCTATCCTCACAGTCAAAAACAATGAGGGCGCACGACGCGCAAGTCGCTCCAAGCCTCTCCAACAGCGGCGGAGTTTTCCCTCCCGGAGGATTCGTAGCATGCGTCTGTGCGCCAACCGGAGGGAGAAGGACCACAGGAATATAACTTGACAATCTGCGGAGTTTGTTATCCCCCCCCCCCGGGGAGTAATCATGCCTTTTTGCAAACGGACGATACTTCCGAAAGATGTGTGCAAGCCCGACGGCCGGAGGCTGCTGCGGGAGGCGCGTCCGCGGCAGCAGGCGGAGATTTTCGGGGACTTGGCGGACGTGTGCAGCTTCAGCCTGTGCTCGGTGCTCCGGCAGCTCTCGGATCTTTCCCGACACTCGGTGAGCATCCTGGAGGATCTGCAGGGAGAGCTGGTGTCCGTCTGCCACCGGTCTGGCGCGCTGGAGGGCAGACTGGTCCGGCTGCAGAGGCGCGTCGCGGAGCTGGTCAGCAAGCCTCCCCCGAGAAGTAAGAGGAAATTAAAACACACGCGCACACACACCTGGAGTCACTTTACACAGCGTGCAAGGCTGCACGAGAGTTGAAGTGAGCGGTGTCAAACTTTCTGACATCAGCCACACGTTCATGCTTTTCTGGAGAGATTTGTACTTTTAGTTATTTGAGAGTTACCTCACCATGATTGCAAATAGTGCGCGGTCACTGTGCGTGGTCCATGTTGAGATGTGTTCAGGGTGTGAGTAAGTGAGAGGTTTATTATTGGAGGGTTTGTTATTGTCAGCTGGCGGAGATGTGTCCTGCGTTCAGTTGCTGCGGGAAATGTAAGAATTGCACACACGAACCCTTAAAAATGACTTAGAAAAGTGGTTTAAAATTTAAAATTCTGCTGCAAAAAGTGGGAATTGTATATTAAACCTGATTTAATTGACTATATGTGACGTCCAATGTGTGTGTGTGTGTGTTGGGGAGGTGGACCATGTAGCCTTTGCATGTCAATAACTGGACTAAGAACAACTTATTTGTGATGCTTCTGTCTTGGAGTTTAAAACTTTTTCAAACCTTTTGGGACAACAGTGATGATGAATGTTGTCTTGCACCTTTTTTCCCTGAGGGATAACTTTCTGTGACGGTGTCTTTCTGCGGCTTCGCTTCGCGGATGTGCAGGTTTCCAAGATGCTCCTGAAGGCAGCACGTTGTGGGTGTTTGAGAGTGGAATGTGAACTCTGTGTAAGAGGCAGAGATGTCATGCGTGTTTGAGAGTTTTCTCTCTACCTGTCACTGTGTCCCCTCCTCCTCTGCCCTTTTTTTAAATCCTGCTTTATGTGCAGCCTTGTTCTTTATATCTCTGGAGACTCTATCTCACAGTTTGGGAGTTGAAGTGAGTTGAAGAAGGTCAAAGAATCTGAGCTGATGTTTAAATGAAAGCCCCCCCCTCCTCCCCCCTGCTGATGAATGTGTTTTGCTGGTTGTTGCCTCACTTGGATGTTTGAATGATGTGCGTGGAGAGTTGCACACGAAGGAGGGAACGTTTCTCTGCTCACTTTTAGCTCCAGACGTGTACATGTGAGATGCTTTGATGACATCACCTGATCCAGTACGAAACACTGACGATGGCCTTTAGTGAAGGAGACATCTTGTGTCCAGCTGTTAAACCTTTGAAAAGAACTATTTGCATATTCACAGTTTCTGGATACGTTGTTTTTTTTCCTTTTGTAGAAAAAAATGCATCAGACACATTATTATTCGAAGCAGAGCATTTTTATATGTCTTGAAACAGAGAAGATCTTTGAAAAGTTTCTTTAACTTTTAAGAGTCGTTTTCCGGGACATGTTCTGTTTTTGTGGTAAATATCTGTTAGACATCTCGCCAACATCACATTTTGGATTCTTGTCGCCAAGTCAGGAAATTCTCATCATCTAAAACAGATTTTTTACGAAGTTTTTTATGCATATGAATGAATTATTTCTGTTTTTCTCCTTTTCAAACCTAATCGCCTCTTGTGTGACGCATTAATACTTAATTAGAATGTAATTCAAGAGTTAATCCTTAAATACAGAAGTCAGTGCACTGGCCTGGAATTGTAGTTTTTTTAGGTGTTACTGCACATTTTTTTTGCATTTTTATCACAGTATTCATCAGTCGGTATTCCCAGAAGGTGCTTCTGTAGAGTTTTCCAGTCGTCCATCTTACCCAGAGAAACTTGCAGTAAATCAGAAGCCTGTGGTCTCAGTGACGGTGTGAGAGGATGCTTGTAATAACCATCAGTAATGTGAAACTAGCCTGCGGTGCATCATATCGGCTACAACACTACAGCGAGAGGCTTTGAGAGCTCATCGGTGTCTCCGGGACGCAGCCACTTCTACCTGACGACAGCTCGGATGATGCCGCCCAGATGCATGATGGGAGATTTGCACCGCGGCTGCCAACTGGTTTCAACTCTGCAAACTTTGCACAAAACTTTTTTTTTCGTCTTTTATGTTAGTGTTACAGCTGGAGAGTGAGCAAAGGAATCAGGCGAGGCGACTGTGAACAAGAGTTTATAAGACTGTGTGTGTGTGAGTGTGTGTGTGTGTGTGTGTGTGTGTGTGTGTGTGTGCGCGCACGTACTGTATGATAAGAGAGAAAGTCCCTCTAAACACAGACCAGATGTAGAGCTGGAAAGATGAGAGGAAGAAGGAAAGCTAAAACAAAACGGAGCTCCTCTTTTAGTTTACTTTACCGAGAGTGTGTGTGTGTGTGTGTGTGTGTGTGTGTGTGTGTGTGTGTGTGTGTGTGTGTGTGTGTGTGTGTGTGTGTGTGTGAGTGTGTGTGTGTGTGTGTGTGTGTGTGTGTGTGTGTGTGTGTGTGTGTGAGATCTGTGTGGGTTCTTCCTGTATCACTAACATGTGGGCACACGGCCGAACAATCAATAGAGCCATCCACGAGCCTTCGTCTCTCGTCATCCTCGCTCTCTCGCCTCCTGCTGTCTAAGCAAAGATGGAAAACATTGATCTAACTCACCAAAATAATAACAAGGTCTAAAAAAATGATGTTTTCCTTCTTCGCTGATTAAAAAAAAAGAAGAAGCTTTGTTTGGTATTTTCATGCACTTTCCTCTGAAATGCAGTTCCCACGGCGATCACTGTTGCTCTGCTCAACACATATTGTTGCCTTGAGGCAACTCAAAGTCTTTTTCGACCCTCTCTGCCTCCCGTCTATAAATATTTTACATTTCACACATTGGAATATTTGCTGACATGTTTTCTGAAAATGAGGCGCTGGGGTGGGTTCGGTGGAACAGTGCCAGAGACGGCTCAGATAAATGCGACTACACACACACACACACACACACACGATGAGATGTTTCCTCAGCCAAGACTGATCCATGTTCACCATTTATCAAGGTTCAAACTGCATTTTGTGTCTGGTGGACGTAAGGAGTTTGAGAAGACAGAGGTTACTAAAAAAATAAAAATAAAAGTTTCAGAAGATGCTTAATTATTCCATAACTACTGTATGAGGGCACTCGGAGCGCGCGGACCTCCTCCGAGGCTGTTTCCATTAGTGTAAAATAATGCGTGTATCCGCTCCAAAATGTAATGGAGTAATTGGAGTTTACTTTGGAGTAATTCCGCCAAGTTTCGTGAAAATGGAGCCAGTAGTTTTCACGTAATGAAACAAAAAACGAAAACACAACTTCCTCGCCGGAGGCAGTGAGACAAAGGACTGTGTGTTGGAATGCAACTTTTTAAATGCATATGTTGCTCGTTTAACATGATTTATACAGAACAGGAGAAAAAAACAACTTTGAAATTTTCATATTTAGTCTTTTTAAGAATATGGTGCCAAGTGAAACCTTCTGAGCGTGGACTCTCTTTGCAAGAGGCGCTTATCGTGCTCACGAGCTTTTCTTGTGTGAAGGTGTTGTGTGTTGCTTGGACTTAAACTAACCGTAAAGGTTGAGGCTAGTTTAGGTGTAGCCATGGGAAGTTTAGGTGTAGCCATGGGAAGTTTAGGTGTAGCCATGGGAAGTTTAGGTGTAGCCATGTGAAGTCCTGCGTGAAGTGTGGGGGACGATCGGGGGTTTAAAACTGCTCCCGCTGGTAATGATGAGAAAAGAAATCACATCTTTTCCTCATTCGTTGATGTGTGCATTCCCTCCTGTAACAGCCACTGACAACCCCCCCCCCCCACCAGCACCACCACCTCCCCCCTCCCCCTCCTCCACCTGCCAAAAAAGAAAAAAAACAGAGTTGCATAAGGCGCCGCTGAAACACATGTTCCAGGCCTGGATGAGGGGATTTTTTCCACCCGGAGGTTTAGAGTTTGCTCAGGAGTCGGGTCTCCTGAGCCGCTTCCAGAGCCTCGACACGCGGACGTGCCGCCGGGATGGGGGCCGCAGGGGAAGGGTCGCACTGATACGGAGGAAGAGGAAGTCGCTCTGCAACGCTTGATAGCGCCAGTGTTTGTGTGCATGTGTGCGTGTGTGTGCAGTTTCCACTGGAAGCTGTCACTCAGAAGGAGTGTGTCCTCTGCAACGCCTCTCTATTTCCCGCCTTTTCCTGTAGGCTGCCGTTGACCCCCCGAGTCGGGCCGGAGTATCCCAACTATGCGAGTGGGAACCAAAGTTAAGTATTTTCTTTTTGGTGCCCCAACTTAATTCTCATGGAAAGCACATTCTTCCTCTGACCCAAGACGGATTTTAAAGGCTGATTGTGCAGAAGTTAGTCGACGGTCCCAGTCGAGGTTAAAAAGCTGCTCCCTGCGGTTCAAAATCACAAGCACATTTCATTTCTGGACGACGACCAGTGATATCACAGCAGGTGTTTTCCCTCCGCTGTCAAAAGGCAACGCACCTGCTATGACATCACCAGTCGGGGCGTGGCCGGGAGGGCAGCGCGCTCCAGTTTCAGCCGTTAGAGAGAGCAGATCGCTTTAGTGTCAACTACAACTATGTAAACTCTAGGCGGTCCAGCTGCATTGTGGGTAACCAGGTTTTTGACAAGAATGTGTAGAAAGAAAAAGACTCGGATTCTGCTGCATCGATTTTGACCCTTGAACTTTTCTTTGGAAAAGTGCAATGCTAAATCTGCAGAGCGCTCCTTTTCAGTTTCAGTCGTTATGACGGCTTTCTCTCCCATTTTACCTGAATGTTGCACAGGAAGAAAATCTTTGCAACAATATTTAGATTGTGTCTGACCTAGTTGTAGTTTTAGTGTAAGTGTATCTGCTTTCACTGTCCGACAGCATAGCGCGGGGAATGTTTCACTCTAAACTTTCCTTCCAAATCCTGTTATGAAAATCAAATGGTTGATTGAGAACGAGGCTTGAACTCCCCTCTCTTCCTCCTTCTAATTCCCCTCCTCCCCTCCTCTTTCTCTCTCCCTGTCCTCCCTCGTTCCCACGGGTGGACGTCAACCTCATGACTCAACATCCCTCCCTGTTGGCCCCTCTGTAATTCCCCTTCTCTTCATTTCTTCTTTTCCCTTTCCTCCTCTTCATCCTCCAACAATTCTCAGCATGCCGCTGACGAACAGTGACATGCAGGAGGGAGAAAAATCCTCCTAAAGAAAAAAAAAAAAAAAGAAAACAGCTTCGGAAACTTGTTCTGAGCTGATTTTCGCGATAAATTCTGCATCCTATAAAAAGATGCATTCAATGACCTGTGACACCTTGGCTTCATTTCGGAGATGTTCTGTAATCACACTGGTTTTTATCGCAGATTCAGGCCATGGATTAAACATCTTTTCAGTGTCAACATATTCACTTTTGCTCCCCCTCCTCCCCCTCCTCCCCCACCAGCTCCCTTCCCACAGGCAGTGATTCACAGATCAGCAGCAGCTTCCCCGTCACCACTCCACCACACTGCAAGAGACTTTAATTTTGTGAATAATATGATTATTTTCTTATAGTTAAATTGAAATATTCAATCGGCAGAAATGAATCTCATTCGCAGATAAAAAGCAGTTTAAGATTGATGTTTTGTCGGACTTAAAAAAAGTCAGAAAGAGACAGATTTTCCCTGAAAAGTTGATTTAAAATGTGGATGGAAACCTGAGGCTGGTGCAGTAAAGTGACTTTACTGCGTGGTTTCAGTTCATTTCAGTCAAATTGCCTCTGACTTGAAAGATTCCCGAGATAATCAGTGCGTCCCGTGAGCAGCACGTTCGGTGTCTTTGTCCGATCTTATCCAATTGTTTTTGGAAGATCGCATGTTTGATATTTCACAGGCAGCTTCCGAAAAACACTGGATTCATGAACTACAATCCATTCCTGGAAAATCAAACCTGGAAGTCAGACAATAAGAAGTGGAACATGTTGTGAAAAGCTTAATGGGATTTATTATTTTTTTTCTTCCTTTTTTTTTCAGTTTGGGTCCAAAATGATGCATCAATCGAAAGTTTTCTTTGTCTCGTCGCAGTCTCATATTGTAGGCTCGAGAAAGTTGTATGATTCAAGGGTAATTCTCAGTAAGTTAGTCAAATAGGTAGGTGTGTGTGCGTGTGTGTGTGTGTGTGTGTGTGTGTTCAGGGTCAGAGAGAAACCAC
>CALSBV010008543.1:0-14669 GCA_943590825.1 Bovichtus diacanthus | reverse complement strand
TTTTTTTTATTAAGTTGCTGCTTAATGCAAACCAAACATTTCCTATTGCCACAGCTTCACATCAAATGAATAACTGGCAAAATACATTATAAAGTAATGCAATGTGTTTGTCAGTGCGCTTGACAATAACTAATTTTGTTTGTCAAAAATGCAAGGAAGCCGCCACAGTGAGCTGTAAGCTGAAGAGTTGCAGGGGACAGGCTGCACACCTCCAACTTCTCAAATTGTTGGGAACTGGTAGGAGCTGGTCTGGTTATTATAACATTTTAAATATAAATATTAATATCAGTAAAATAATAACATTGATCAAATTATTAATAGGGATTGATAATAACCTGGTACCACACTTAAATAAGTGCAGTAGCTCAAAAGGTTTGCAGCATTCAATTAATGCAACATTAAACAAACCAGCATGTTTATTCCAAAAAGCATTTATTAAAAAGACAATGAATGTAAAACACACAATATTAATCTAATTACATAACTAGGCTAAACAAAGCAGAATATTCAGCATATGAACCTGTATCCAGTGGCAAGGTAGAGACTGTGACCTTATAACTGGAGGGGTATAGTAGACTGCAAGCGTATAACTGAAGGGGTATGGTAGCAAGTTGAAGGGCCCCGAGCATAAACAGTGCATCCAGGAGTATGAACATCAAAGCAGCATGCAGCACACTATCACGTACCACAGAGTTATGTGCAGAAACACTAGGGTTTCGAGCAGGTCTGGCATACCATAAAGAGACCTCATAATGCTGATGCCACCAACAACCTGGCCAATACAGTAAGATCATGTGATCATCACACATGTGACCTACATAAAAGTGCTGAAAAAGCAAGTTTGTAAGAAAGTAGGATGTCCTTTCCCATTTTCCACCAATAAAGACAGGGTATTTTGGCTATATAAGAGCAAGTATATTCAGTCTGTCTTTAGTCTGTTCTCGAGGCGGACTCTGTGGTTTTTCTGTTTTTGAAGAATAAAACTATTACATCAGACTCTGTTTGTCTCCAGGAATTTTTTTTCAATCTGTTTTTAATTCTCTTTTTTTAACCTGTTTTGAGACTTCAGTATCTAGTTGATTGTGCTGGAGACTAAAAGTGTTGGTGAAGAGGTTCAGACTTTTTTTCTGGCCCAGAATTGGACTTCTTTATGTCCAACACTGGCACATGATGGGGGGGGCTTTGTTCTCTGAACAAAAAGCTTAAGGCGGGAATTTTACATTTCCTCTCCAAATGTGTAATGGCGCCGGGTTGGAAAAGGTGGTTAGTCTGCATGCACTCTGTCTGTGTGAGGCATAACTAATCCATCAACTCAGCAATATGATTACTACCCAATAACTTACTACAACGAGATCACACCAATGAAGCTTAAAGAATCAACAGTTCAAATCAATACATGTTCATTGACAGAAATTAAAGCTTAACAGTCTTGCTTAGCTATGTGCCGTGCTATGCTAGGCCTAGTTGTGACATGATAAAGAGAGATTCTGGTTCTAGTGATTCCTTCGGTATGGAAGAGTTACAGTTCCAGTGTCAATTGGTGCAGCCTTTGCTCTGCTGTTCCAGTTGTGCAAGTCACTCCAGTCTGTTCTCCTTGCAGTTAGCTCGGCCCTACCTTGGATTTGTGGCTCCTGTTGCTTTTGAAATGAGCAAAAAGGCATTGTGTTGCCGCTGATGCTAAACTGGCTTACTCTAGCAGGCTCTTGCGTCGTTGCCATTTGAAGAAAATATTTCTCTTTGTCTGCATTGTGAGCAGGGCACACAGGAGAGCAAGAGTCGAGCTGCTGGGCAGCTGCTGCAGCTGCTGGTGAGGTATGAGACAGTGCAAGTTTCTCTTTTTATCATGGGCATTTAATGGAGGGCTTTTGATCCTGGGAAATTGAGTTAATGGCTCAGTCAACATTTTGGTAAATCCCAACAAAATGAATGAATTTAGAATTATTTTGGGAAGTGAATTCAATACAGTTCATGCATTCTTGAGAATGTCTCTCTTTTGCAAAACACTGCCTTTTGTTGTAAATTCGGAGAAGCTTAGAAGAAATGTTTATCTATTAATAAATGCCCTGTTTTAGATGCTCAGATATTATGGGATTCTACTAAAGGATTTAATAGTTCAATATATTTTGCATCTGGTCAAAATAGAGCCCAACTAAAATAAATAACCAATTTGGAGCATGTTCTTGCACCGCGAATTCGGCAACAAAATGACAGATTTTCTGTAGAACTAGAATTACCACCTCATGATTATATGTCTCCGCCAACCAGTCAAGTTGCAGTTTACATCCATGTCTGTCCAAAATGTAAAAGACATTTGTGTGAAATTGCCATAATTAGTATATGGATTCTTGAGTTATGGCCAAAAAACGTGTTTTGTGACCTTTACCTTTGACCACTAAATTCTCAGTTCATCCTTGAGTCCAAGTGGATGTTTGTGCCAAATTTGAAAAAATTCCCTCCAGGCTTTCATAAGCTATCACGTTCACACTAATGGAAGACAGATGGACAACTCCATAGGCGAAATGTAGGGGGTCCAGTGGTCGGTTGCTTATGGCTTTGAGGTGTGACAGCACAAGGCACTGAAATTACTTATTTGAATGAGGATAGTTATGCGGTCCTTGTTTTTTTTTGAGAACACGGTCAGACTGGGACATGGGTCGCCCTACCAAGTGAGCGAGCGGGGCCCTCATGACACAATTATAATGGTCTCATGACAGCCAGTGTCAAAATCAACAAAATACGACAGTGTAATGTAATGTGAACACATAAAGCTAAATAGTTTAAAAAGTTTGATGATTAGGCCATGTTTATGACAAATGATCAAAACAAAGACATCTCAAACAATGTCACCTTAACATAACTGACATATTTGACCAAATGACACTTAATGACAACAGTCATAAACATTCATAAAGACTCAGATGTCAGTCTGATTCATTGTCATTTACACAAGCGAATGATGTTAAATAGATAACTTGAAACTACTGTATATTACAATACATTAAATAGCCAATTCCTTGTGTAATCTGTATAAAATGCCCTTCAATGAAAAGCAGACTGCTTAAAAAGATAATGCCTGAACAATACATCAGGAGGTTGCAAAAGGATTAAGTCCCAGCAATGCTGGTGTACTGACCCCAGCCCAGGCTTTGGTGTATGCAAAGGATAGGATGCAGGCGATGATTGTGGCTGCTACCGTCACACTCATGACTGCAACATGGACCTGGAGGAACACAGACAGTGTAATATGATACTGCACAAGTTGAACACATGAGCTCAGGAGATGTGCAGGATCATATGCACCTGAGAGAGGACGGGCTTGGACTAACCTCTCCCAAGTGAGTTACTACAATAACACATTTAACAGGAGCAGTCAAATTCTGAGACATAACAAGTCATTAAACAAACCACACCCTGACCTCTCTGATCTTCTCATTTGACTCCGGTTTTGTTTTGCTTTAAATGTGACTATATTTTACATTTATTTATTTCCTTTTTTGGTAGCGCACCATGGTAAAAGCCAGGTTAGATGCACAGTGCTTCCTCCCTGAGATAATTTGGACACATCAACAATGTATCTAAAATGTTTCTCTAATTAATGTCCTTAGTAATTAATCTCAAGACCTCATCTCAATTTTGGTAAATTATGACAGAAATGTAGCATAATCTTTGACATGTTACAGAGTAATTTAAGATTTTCTAAAGTAAATAAAATATTTTGTGATGAATAAATTCTGAATTACCCTTTAAACTCCCCGTATGGAACATGGTTTAGTTTGTTGGTATACTATAATATAATAAAGAATTTATAGAGAATAAATCAGATTGCTGCACACTTTCTTTTACCACACAGTTACAAAGACATGTTTTATTTGACATTTTTGAAGTGTATGTTTGCTTTTAGAATATATGTATATCTTTATATGATGCTTCCTTACATTATCTAATCTTATATTTTCGTGGGTTGCTTTCTAAATGTTTTTGTCCTTGCGTCTCTCTGAATAAGATAACCTGATCAAATGTGGGATACATAAAAAACATATTCTGTGGTACATTGTTGTATTCTCACCAGAAACCAGACATCTTTGCCGCACAGGTTCTGTCTTTTGGACACTCCTTTCAGATATCGAGCTACCATCATCCCCAGTGATCCGATGGTCATCCAGGCTATCAGCATTAGTGCTCCTGAAACACATTTCAATTTTGGAAAGCAGCCCAGTTCTCACCACACACCAAACAGTATTATGACTCAATATCAATTTCTTCTCTCTGTCCCAAAACTAAACTTCTCTCTGTTGCACGCATTTGAATAGGGATTTGATTATTGCTCTCAAATGCTATCAATTGTTGATCAGTTGATGCATTTGAGACCGACAATCAAATCCCTATTCAAATACGTGCAGTCAACAGAACCAGAGTGATATGACAGTGTTATCCATTGACGGACTATGAGACAATAGGCCCCTGAGCACAGACATGTAACCCCCTACACACCAACCTATACTTACAAACTAACCATGTTGCTCTTGGTTATTTTTACACAAGAGTATTTTGCAGGATATTAAAAAAATAAAAATACAAACGATACATAACTATATCAGAATACAAACATACACCAGACATAGAAAAAAATTAAATACATACAAATAAAATAAATAGAAATACAATAGATAATTAAAGCTGCAAGCAGCGATGACTGGGCCCTCGCACATCCAAGCATTTCTGGGTTACTAGGGGGGTCGCCGGCACAATTACATGGGAACGCTCAATTGAGTGCAATGATGCCTCTCACACATTTTTATGACAAATGGTACATGGGTTAGGAAAAGGCTTAAGAGTAGGGGGCGGTGCAATGCGTCACTAATGAAACAGGAACCCTCTACTGAGTGCAATGATGAGTCCACAAGAGTCCACCCACAAGAGTCTACGACAGGGGTGTCAAACATACGGCCCGCGGGCCGGAACCGGCCCACAAGGAGGTTCTATCAGGCCCGCAGGATGAATTTGAAAGTGAAAAAATCCATAAAAGACTTGGATTTGATTTTTTAAATTAAATGCTTTTCAAGAATTATCCGCTAGGGGCGCACTGTTTTGGTCAGAGTAGAAGACACGCCGCATCACTGAGACAGACCAAACAGCAGATGGTATCAATGCGCCATCTGCTGTTTGGTACAACGTTGTTTCTACCCTGTTCTCTACCTGCCCGCTACACCCTCATTAGCCAAAATGTCATTATCAAAAAGGAGAAAAGTGGATACAGAGTGTAGAATTTTCCAAGAAAAATGGACCACGTCTTATTTATTCACGGAGATACATGGGAAACCTCTGTGCTTGGTGTGTTTGCAACAAGTTTCGGTACTTAAGGAATATAATATTCGGCGCCACTATGAGACTCTTCACGGCGAAAAATACAACAGCTTGCAAGGACAACTGAGAAGAGAGAAGATTAATGAATTGCTGGTGGGTCTGAGAAAACAGCAATCCACTTTCACCCATAGCCGAGAAGTCAGTGAAGCAGCAGTAAAAGCCAGCTACCTAATTGCTAGCGAAATAGCATTAGCATCAAAGCCGTATTCCGACGGTGAGTTTGTTAAAACATGCATGATGAAGGCGGCTGAACTCGTATGTCCGGCCCACTTGACATCTTCCTAGGCCGTATGCGGCCCGCGATGTGAAATGAGTTTGACACCCCTGGTCTACGACAAACGTTTTATGAGTTATGGAAGGGGGCAGGGCTGCAATGTAAGTTAACAACTGGCTGCTTTCCAAACAATCTTAAAGAGGCAAGAGTGAAAACTCTCCTAAAGAAACCGACACTTAACTCTTCTGATGTGAACAACTACAGACCTGTCTCTCTTCTTCCATTTCTTTCCAAAACACTTTTCCAACAACGAGCAGCCTTTAATCAACTCTCTTCTTACCTTCACCAGAACAACCTTCTTGAGCAGCTCCAATCTGGTTTCAAGGCAGGCCACTCAACTCCTCGCTGTCACTGAGGAACTTCCCGCTGGTAGATCAGCCTCCCTCTCCTCTGTTGTTGATCTTCTGGACCTCTCAGTTTCATTTGACACAGTGAACCACCAGATCTTCCTTTCCACCCTCCAAGAACTGGGAGTCTCTGGCTCTGCTCTCTCCCTGCTCGAATCCTACCTTAAAGACCACACTTACAGTCCTGGGTCCCATCCTCTTTTCTCTATGCACAAATTCACTTGGCTCTATCATTCACTCTCATGGCTTCTTCTACCACAGCTACGCAGATGACACTCAACTGATTCTGTCTTTTCCCAAATCTGAAACCCAGGTGGCAGCACGGATCTCGACTTGTCTGGCAGACATCTCTCTGTGGATGGCCGCACACCACTTGGGTCTGGGTTTCAGACCTGGGAAAAGGCAGAATCAGTTAAGTGTCATCTGCCTAGCTGTGGTAGGAGAAGCCATGAAAATAGACAGAGCCAAGTGAATTGGTGTACAGAGAAAAGAGGAGGGGACCCAGGACGGAGCCCTGAGCTAGCGGTGTGAAGTTCCTCAGTGACAGAGAGGAGGGCAGTCTCAGTTGAGTGGCATGCCTTGAAGTCAGATTGGTGTGGTTTTAGAAGGGTGTTCGGATGAAGGTAAAATGAGAGTTGATTTTAGGCAGTATGCAAGAATTTAGAAAATAAATGAAAGAAGAGACATGTCTGTAGTTGTTCACTTCTGAAGGGTTGAGTGTAAGTTTCTTTAGGAGAGGGTTCAGTCTTACCTCTTTCAGATTGTTTGGAAAGCAGCCAGTTGTTAAGGAAGTGTTGATGAGATGGGTGAGAAAAGGAAAAGAAGATCAGGAGCAATTGACTAGAGAAGGTGAGAGGGGATAGGGTCTAGAGCAGGGGTCCCCAACCACCGGGCCGCGGACCAGTACCGGGCCGCACAGAAAGAATAAAATGTGTTGTTTTTTTGTGTTGGTAATATTTATTGTGAACATTTTTATGTATTATATTATATATATTACAATGTAATAATAATATAAATAAAGTGCATAATATTAAATGGAATAATTACATTTACATTAAATATATAATAATTAAATGATATGTTTTGTTATGCCCCCCCCTTGTATGAAACCGGTCCGTGGTGCAAAAAGGTTGGAGACCGCTGGTCTGGAGGGCAGGTGGTAGGGTGGGCAGAGGTAACGAGGGTTAGAACTTCATTTGGGGGGAGGGGGAGAAAGAAGTTAGAGTGGAGGGAAGTGATGTGGATGGTGAACAGTCAATGTCAGCATGTACAGAGTCATCCAACCAGGGAGCTGGATGGGACCTCAGCAGCGACCTGCTGACACAGTCCATCACCCCCCAATCAACCCAAGCTTTGATTTCAAAGATCACCTGAAAAAAATAACAATAATAAAGCACCTGGTGAAGACAACATAGACACCAGACATAGACACAACTTCAACCTGTTCTCCCTCCTCTTCACCACCTACCTCACCACCGGTCACTTCACTTTGCACTGAAAACAAGCCATAGTCACAATGATCCATAAACTCCCTCACTTCACCATGGCTGTATATTTTGACATTGAAACAGCTTTTGACAAAATGTGACACAACAGATTCCTTTACAGACTACAAGACTAAATACTCAACTAATACCACTTCTCATCTAAAACCTAATTGCAAGTTTCCTCCCCAACCGACTGAAGATTTCCACTTTCCGCCACCCTTTTCCCTCATGAAACCGGTGTCCTGCTAGGTGCGGTCTTCAGTCCACTCCTTTTTTTCCCATCCTATAACCATTTATTCAGAATTTTGAAGAAACATGAAATGGACCACCCATATCAACAACCTGGAAAAAGAAGGGCAAGTAAATTTCACGACGTTTTGTGTGTTGTTCTTGTATAGATTTAATGATGTATTTTTCATAACTTTTAGAACTGTAATTATACAGTGATATAAGCATATTATAACACATTATAAGTATGTTTATAATACATAATCAATAGCATTATAGAAAGTGTAATCACAGTCCAGCAGCTGTCAAAGTGTTGGACCATCCAAGTGATAAACAC
Organism: Bovichtus diacanthus; assembly: GCA_943590825.1. NCBI lineage: Eukaryota > Metazoa > Chordata > Actinopteri > Perciformes > Bovichtidae > Bovichtus > Bovichtus diacanthus. The sequence goes on along the minus strand of CALSBV010008543.1, from coordinate 6,632 downwards.
CACTATGCTTACTGGTGCTAGCAGGACAAAACAATAATGTATGGTTTCAGTTAGTGCTGCTGTAGACATCTCTTTGAGCAGGATCTCACCATGTGCTTTGATGATATGAGGCCAACCAGCCTTTCTGACAAGTTGAGGTCTGGAAATGTCTACCTTTTCAGTGCTGATGAAGGTACCTGTATGGAACTGGATTTGTCCTGTAGGAGAGATACATAAAACACACAGAAATGAAAATTCCACTTCAAGTTCTTTGTAGAACTTTGCAATGATGCTAGTGGTTTACATAGGAAACTACTGCTGCTAATGGCTAAATGGTAAATGGATTTTATATAGAGCTTTTGCAATCTTTGTGATCACTCAAAGTGCTTTACAACACATCAGCATTCACACTGAGTCAAAGGTGACTGTACAAACACATGCTCATCAGTGATAACCATTCACACACACACACACACTGTTGGCCATGCCATTGGGAGCAATTTGGGGTTCAGTATCTTGCCCAAGGACACTGTGACATGCTGACTGCAGAGGCTGGGGATTGAACCACCAACCCTCCAACTGGTGGACAACCAGTCCACCTCCTGAGCCACAGCCGCAGAGTGGTGTGGAGTGGAGTAGTGCTTTGTGATCAAACTTCTGTGCTAGTCATAGCCGTAACATATACCATGTTTGAGAATAGGAGAGTTCATAAGTGTACTTGGTACCAGAACACCCTAGGGCAAAAATTGCTCATCGATTCTGTGGTCGTATCATCAAATCTGGGGCCATATGTTTTGGACACTCGGGTGAAGATAGCTGTAAACTGATCATCACGTGGTAGCTAGTGGGGGAGGTTGTCGGACAGACCTGGTAAACCCAAACATGTAGTGGGAAGTTCTGTCTGAGGCACCTGTCCACAAAGACTTCAATTTTTTTGTGCATCCCATGGGACCTTGGGGAATTGGAATCCAAGTGGGCCATATTCAAAACCTCCATTGTTTAGCCTAGCAACAGCTCGTAATTGTGGTTCAAAATTTGTCAAGGCCTTTTGTGGCAACCTAAGAAGGTGGTTAAGGAGGCCGTTAAGCTGAAGAAGGAGGCCTTTGGGCTTAGTTGGCCCAGAGGTCTCCTGAGGCAGCAGACAAAAGGCCAGAAGGTTGGTCAGAAGGATTGCGGCAGTCACCAAAGCAAAAACCCAGGTGTAGGATAAGTTTGGTTGGCCTCAAGGAAGTTCTGGCAAACTGTTAGACAACTCGGGAAAGAAAAGCAGGGCTTGTCTAAGGCTGTGTTCAGCAGGGGAGGGGGACAGAGGACCCGGACTAGGGATATTGTCAAGCAGTGGAGGAACTTCTTAACCCAACCAACATGTCTTAGGCTTAGTCCGTAGGGACCTGGCTTGGGAACCGGAGGCTCTCCAATTCAAGTCCCTGAACGGACCAAGAACAAAGTGTGGACAGTTTGCCTCCTGGGGACTACCGAGGTACCCTTGGGATGCCTTTGAGCACTCCTACAATGCAGATGGGTTAAATGCAGAGTCCAAAGTTCACTGTCTGTGCTGTGTTGTGTACATGTGTGACAATAAAAAAAAAGTTGATTTTGTTGTGGTTTTCCATTAATTTTTTTAAAGGGGGCCGGAGAGGAGGCTCTGACTGATTGTCAAACATCAGATCGAGGAGGAGCAATGCAGATTCCATCCTGCCAATGGAACAGTGGTTCAGCTCTTTTTTGCTAATCGAAAGGTTGGCGGTTCGTTCTCTGGCTCCTTCAGTCTACATGTCAAAGTTTCCTAGGGCAAGATACCGAGCCTCAAATTTCTCCCAAAGGCACAACCATCAGTGTGTGAGTGTGTGTGAATGAGCATTATATTAGATGATGACCATACATGGCAGCCCTGTCATCAGTGTATGAATGTTTGTGTGTGTGAAAGGCATTTAGTGTAAAAGCGCTTTGAGTGGTCGGAAGACTACAAAGGCCCTATATAAATGCAAGTCCATTTACCATCCATTACCATTACCAAGATGACTGATAGTCACCTCAGTGGTGTACTCTGTTGTCAAACCTTACAGTAGATATTCAGTCCGAGGTCAATTACTGTTTCCGTTAAGGGTGATATTTTTTAGAGCAATTTAATAAAAAAATCATCTCACCACAGATTGTGGTACATCACAAAGGGCTTAAAACTCACTCAACTATCTTAATCTTAATCTGAGCTATTCTTGTCCCTTCATGGATACACTCACTATATACTTTTTCTCAATGTAGCATGAAAAATGTTGAGGCTCTTCTTGTTATTAGTAACATCTTCATCCCTGATCACAGATAAATAGCTTCCTCCCCCACCACTACACAATGTTATCATTACCATTGCTGCTAGGTCCATGGGCAAACATGAGATGGTAAGTTTTGTTGAAACCAGTGGTCCTCAGAGGAGAAAAAATGTTCATGGATGTGAAGGAACAGCTGATCACCCCATCCTGCACTGACGTTCTTACATCAGAAACATTTCCCTGATGGACAGTTAGAAATCATTTCGCATTCAAGTTAGATCCACAGTTACATGTGCTGTTCATTCATTGTAGGATATTAAATATTTCACGGTCTGAGCAGCAAAATTCTGGCTTTACACCTTGTCAAGATTTTAAGAAGTGGGATTAGAAGAACTGTAGTACCAGAGGAAGAGTTTGTGGAGCTGTTCGTCCTGTTGAAAAGGCATGCTGCAACCACACCTGGCCATTTCTGCCTATGCCACAAACATAAATGTCATCGTTTCCCTGCCGAAAGACAGTTAAGAATAAAAACAAATGTTTTCAACCACAAGAAAAATATCTTTCGAAACAGTCAACCCAAAACTGTTAAGGTGTTCAGAAAAAACAGTGAATGCAGCGTTTAAAGCCTAATTCATGGCTCTTGTCTAGAACAAAAAAACGAGATTTTTTTTCAGGCAGGGCTTAATGAATAAATGTCATCCTCATGGTGTATTTCCACCAGATCCGACGAAAGTAACTCAAGAAAAACAAAGGATGAGTGTTTGTGAACGCTTACTTAGCCGTGTAAATTTACTGTATGCTAAACACTATGAAAATTCTGTCCTTGAATAGAGAGGTTACTTAGCTTGTTAGCTTAGCTGGCAAATACCTCATAGACAAATCTGCTTTCAAGCAGAATGCACAGTGATCAGAGAGCCATGTGATGTGGAGAGCTTTGGCGCGCAGCAGAGAGAAGAGTTGCGGCAGCAGGCCACTGCCGCATGATGGTCAGGGATCCACCGGTGTGGTGATCAGAGCCGTTGCAACGAGAAAACATAGCAGTTGCTCCTGCTTCTTGCAGCAAGAGGAAAAAGAGAAATGGCTGCGTTGCAATTTGTTGACCTTTGTTGGTGACGTCATAGCTACAGTAACCAATAGCTACTGTACATTAAGTCCACGGGCGGAGTTTAGTGCACTTCCGGTTGTAGGTATAGGAAGTGATGTAAGGTTTTGACACCTGTGGACGATCCTGGTAACATAGTTCAGCCGCCATGGTGAGTCCCCTACTATTGAGAAAGGTCTCAGTTTTATGTAAATGAGCCCCCCTAGCACAACGTGCCTGGCTCACAAAACTTGGACCAAGCTGTCAAACTAACCGATGTAGTTAAAAAATTAAACAAGATTCAGCACTGGCATAGCCTATTTCTCACCTCGAATGCTTTCAGAAATATATATTGGTGAATTGTTATAGAGATGGATTAGTAATAATAAACTTTATGAGCAGGCCACCATGTTTTCTGTTTGAAACGGCACGATGAGAACAATCAGGTTAATTTCATGATAGGGTATGTCACCAGTAGGAAGCAGCCACTTTTTCAGCAAGCGGCCAGTCAAATCCCCTAGCTTCATCGCAGGATCTGGTGGACATGTAGTGTTAGAACGTGATGTACATGATCATCCGGAAAGCATGAGTGTGTTCAGTAAATGTCATGGCATTACATTTTTTTAATTGCTTAGGTCGAAATTGGACATTTCTTTTGCTGGAAGTCTACAACTTATCAACCAATTGACCAAAAGGTGTCAGCCCTACTCCGAATGTGTCACTAGATATCCACAAGATGGAATTAAGTACATGAACTGGGGGCAGTATATCAGGATTGGAGTTGCAATGTATAGTAATTGTGAATAGTCTGAAATTCTCAAGGAAAATATTCCAGTGTTGGTGACAGATGATGTACCTGATCTGCCCTCAGATAGATTTACTATTTAATCCTCCAGGTACACAAAAAGTACAAATGCAAGTATATGAACACTACTGCTCAAGAGCCATATTTTTGTTACAAAACAAGAAACATTTCATAGAATCAAGCATTTTGTATTCACATTACCATCATCTGATCATCTGAGAATCCAAAAGAGATGTATCCATCAGAAGGACCTGTCATCTCATAGCGGACGGCTGCATCAGTGTGAGACAACGTCATGGCTGACATGAAATAACAGTCAGCACTGGCTGTAGGGTCACAGTTTGAAGGCTGACTGAAACACACCTTGGTGACACCACAAACTGCACTGGAGATACTCTTCTGCAGGAAGAAGACTAAATCATGTTAATACAACCAGAGAAACACATTTCAATCCAGGTCCTCATATTTAACAGGACAATAGGTATTCACATTGCATCCTGGAAAATTGTCAAAGTTTGTTCATCTGACTTTTAAAGACCTGCAATCAATGTTTTATTTTTCAACCATAACTACGGTCTTACCCTAACCTTAACCATACTGGAGTTTCCATGCACAAATACTGTGGAAAGAAGTTATCAAAAATTGTCAGTATTCGACATAAAAAAAAATTACATTGGAAGTAATACAGGTGTTTTTTCAAGATATGGTTTTTTTTTTCTGGTGATGCGGTAATCATTATGTATAGTCAATAAAGTTTTGGTATTAAGAGAAATTAAAATCTGGAGGCAGTTTAGAAAGCAATAAATGAAGTAGGGTATTATAGGTCTTCATGTTTCCACTCCAGGCCCAGGATCAATATGAGTTTATACAGTCAGTATCAGGTCCCGTCCCGTTCGTTAGATGTTTGGTGTTTGTACTTCCTGTTTTATTTTGTTAACTGTATGTTCCCTCTTGTGTCTGTTTCTAGTTCCTGTCCCCAGCTGTCTCCACTCTGTTCATTAGTGTCTCCACTCTGTTCGTTAGTGTCTCCACCTGTGTCTTGTTATCCCCTCCCACTTCCTGGTGTATATAGTCTGTGTGTTGTTTGTCCCTTGTTGCCAATTCGTCTTCGTTCTTCCATGACAAGAGTTCCAGCATTGATCCCGTGTTCCTGATTCCCTGGCTTCTTCGATCCTGTTTCCGTGACCTGACTCCGATTTCGCCTGCTCCTTACCTGTTGTTCTGCTACGCTGAGGACCTATCTGTGCATCGACCTTGTTTCTGTGACCTGACTCTGCGTTTGGATTTCCCCTGCATGTTTGTTTGTCTACTTTACCCAGTAAAGTACATTACCATCATCATCGTTCTGTCTCTGAGTCGTGCTCTTGAGTCCCTCTCTCCGTGGGTACTGGTCGTACCGTTACAGTACGAACTGGCCATTAACATGGACTCAGCCGACTCGGAGACTGTTTGTTCAGCGATCGGCGCACAGGGCGCTCGTCTTCACGCTCTGGAGGAGCAGCTATCAGCTATATGCATAGGAGTTCGGTCCCTGACGGACGGTCAGACGATGTTCCAGAATACCACCAGTCGTCAAGTGGAGCAGCTGACTAGACAGCTCCAACAGCTGGGTACGCACCTCCAAACAGCACTTCTTTCAACTTCTACACCACGAGAGCCTAGTACTACGGGGATATTGGCAACAGCCTCCCCAGTGGTCATCCGGAGTTCCATGATTCGCCTCTCCCGTCCTGAGCGTTTTTCTGGGGATTTGGAGAATTGCAGAGCGTTCTTAACGCAGTGTGACCTACATTTTGAGCTTCAGGCCGCCTGTTTCCCGACAGAGCGGTCCAAGGTAGCATACATAATCTCGTACTTGTCCGGACGGGCTGAGGCATGGGCAACGGCAGAATGGGCCGAAGAGGCACCCATTTGCCAGTCTTTGGGAACTTTCACGGCGACTTTAAGGAACATTTTTGATCAGACAGCTCCAGGTTGAGAGGCGGCCCGCGCGCTCACTAGTCTGCAACAGGGTAGCCGCCAGACTTCGGATTACGCTATTGAGTTTCGGACATTGGCAGCCGACAGCGGTTGGAATGAGCAAGCCCTATTCGACGCCTTCAGAGGGGGATTGTCGGACCACATTAAAGATCTGTTGGCGCATCTGGAGTTACCCACAGACTTAGATTCTCTCATCTCTATGTCCATCCGGATCGACAACAGAATCCGTGAGAGGGAACGAGAACAGAGACTGTCGGCACCCGTAACTCGCAGAGACGACGGATGGTTCGTTTACGGTCAAGGTTTCGTCCAAGGGCCGGTGAGACCACGGACACAGAATCTTTCCTATGGGACGGCAGAAATCAACCCAGAAGAGCGGATGCAGATGGGACGCACCAGGCTGTCTCAGGCTGAGAGACAACGTCGGATGAAGGAGGGTCGCTGCATCTATTGCGCTGAGATGGGACATTACATGGCTGGATGTCCACTAAAAGCCAAGGCTCACCAGTAAAGAGGGCAC
>CALSBV010008528.1:0-10209 GCA_943590825.1 Bovichtus diacanthus | reverse complement strand
TATTATTTTTATTATTCTCTATATTATTATTTTTATTCTTTCTATTATTCTCTCTATTACTCTTTCTATTATTCTTTCTCTTCTTTCTATTATTCTCTCTTATTCTTTCTATTATTCTCTATTCTATTATTATTTTTATTCTTTCTATTATTCCCTATTATTCTTTCTATTATTTTTATTATTATTTTTATTATTCTCTACTATTATTTTTATTCTTTCTATTTTTAATAATTTTATATACAGCTGGGTACTTTTATCCATGGTAATAAATACATCATGTATTTGTTAAATATATTTTGTATTAAGAACCAAAATCTGCAAGTACAGAGTAACTAAACGTGTTAGTAGTATAAAGTAGCACATACTGGAAATACTCAAGTAAAGTACAAGTACCTCAAAATTGTACTTAAGTCCAGAATTTGAGTAAATGTACTTCATTACATTCCACCACTGATCTTATCTTATTAAAGGGCAGCGGGCAAAATAGACTTTTAAAATGCTCTTTTATTCTGAAGGCCAGAAGAGTGGACCGGAAGTTGTGTTTGCGTTTCCGGGTCTGGGCTCTGTTTCTAGCGGAACTGTTTTAGCATGTTAGTTATTGAAAACCGCTGGCTGTGGTTTTAAAGCCCGACATGGAGCTGCGGAGAGAAGCAGGTTGGTTTTCTTTCTCCTGCTGGAAACATCTTTCCTCGTGATGTTGTCCGTGCTAAGCTAACGTTAGCTCCTGCTAACAAGTTAGCTCCTGCTAACTTGTTAGTAGGAGTTAGCTCCTGCTAACAGCTTGCACTGAGTGTGGAAGATCAATTATTGTGTTTCTGAGGTTTTTTGTTGGCGCTTCATATTATTCATATTATTTATATGTATGTATGTATGTATATCTATATATATAACTGCACTGAAGTACAAGTTAGAGGTTCTTGTACTACTTTATACTTTTACTGCACTACATGTCAGACACACTGAGGTGGAAGAAGTACTCAGACCTTTAACTTCAGTAAAAGTACTAATACCACAGTGTGAAATACTTTGTACAAGTAAAAGTCCTGCATTCAAAACTTCACCTGAGTAAAAGTATTATCAAAGTCCTCATTGTGAAGACTAATGTATATTCTATTAGTGTATTATAATTATTGATGTATTCATGTGTTCATCACTTTAATGTTCAGCTGGAGTTTATTTTAATAACTTTATATACTGCTGTACATATAGTTTAATCTATAATAATACATCACCATTTATTAGTTGTTATATTTAGTGTTAATAATCAAAATCTGTAAAGTAGCCAAAAGTATCAGATAACTAAATAATATAAAGTAGCACACAATGGAAACTTAAATAACTTGAAGTTGTACTTGTGTACTTGCGTGGGTGTGTAGTGTGTTTGAGAAAGAATCAATTGTTACATCACATCACAGTTCGTTTAGCAGAAACTTTTGTCCAAAGCAACAATAAGTGCAAACAATCTTGAGGAAACAACTGAACAGCGAGAATCTTACAAGTACTTTAACTTCAGATGTGAAAACATACAAGTGCAGAACAACAAAGAGAAACAATAGAATAAAAATTCAACCAATAGTTTCAAATAAGCCGATGAGCAGCGAGCTGATTGGCTGATGCCGCTCGCAGTGAGCGTGCTGTGTGGTCTGAGCGTGGCCTGGATGTATAATTGTTGTTAAACTTCTTACATACAGACAGTGATCACTAAATCAAATGCTCTGTGAGAACATTAATGAATCCGGTATTTGTGTCTGTCGCAGGACTCGGGTGAATTGATTGGACGGCTGACTTCATTGCGCATCACGGTGTCTTCTCGCGCAGCGCTAACAGCAGCCGTGTTTGTTGTTCACTTTCAGTGACACTTCTGCCTGTCTGTCTTCTGTCTCCCGCTCTCCGTCTCGCTCTCCGTCTCGCTCTCAGCCTGTGGTAGAATCGAGTTAAATCAATTCAGAGTAACATCTGAAGGCTTATTACTCAGCCAGTCAAATTAATATCCAGAGGTGACTTTCCCTCCATTACAGGATCGAGTATTACTGAAGATGCTGATGTTGCAGCCCATCCACAGGGGGTCCACCGGAGACCTCCCAGGGACATCAGACCCCCCCCACACCTGTCTGATTATGCTGTTGGCTACCTCCCCATGGCCGAGCCGTGCCAAACACACCTGCCCCGAGCAGAAGGTAGGTCCCAACATAGCCGTCTCCTGCTTCACCCTGGAAAAGGGTGTTGGTGCTACACTGACCTGCAGTCCGGAGGATTGTGACTGTGTTCCATTCTGCTCCCCAAACAAATGTTGTTGCACTAACATGTAACTTCGGTAAGCGGGTCGTACAATCTCCTTCGAGAAGTGTGTCGGGCTTTATGAGTAGATTTTAGTGAAACTTCCAATATCGGTGGCAGGCCACTGGTTCTGCCGGGTCTTCTGTTTTACATCAGCACATTCCAGCAGGTGGGACATGGTGTCCACTGATGTCTGTTGTGTAGTTACAGGCTTTCCTCAGTGCTTTGTAGCTCCACTGCCCCACTTGCAGTCTATTTAGAGACTTCCTGGTTGTCATGACCACTGGCAAGGCCTTCAGTGGGTGTAATCCTCCGTCCGGCAATGCAAGAGCTGGGTTCTCATATAATTTTCCATTCATCCTTCCAGGTGTGTGGGGGGTGGGGATGGGGGGCAGGTCCATCTGCACAAAGCAGATTCTACATCTAAATCCTTTAAATGAGAAGGAATTGAGACCCACAAAGAAGGGCGAGAATAATTATACTGTAGAAAGAGTTGGGACTGATGTTCACTGCTTCTCAGTCATTCTCCCACTAAAGTGTCCTGTTGACTGTACTAAAGATAGATGGGGATGGGCTGGTCCAGCTTCATTTGATTGTCTCCTTCTAGATTTTCCTTTGTTCTTCCCAAACTTCGTTTGTTAAAGTTTCTCCATGTTTAATGGTGTCAGAGGAGAAGGAGTCCTTATTGTATCTTGTATTTTATAGGTTTGGTCTTTTGAAAACAGCTGATTCCTACCGTCTCAGCCTCTTTCTGGGAATGGCAGGTCGATGTCTCGCAGGGCCGATGTGGGTCAAATCGATTGACCATTGTTGTTCAAATGCCTTACATCTAGATCATTTGATGTTACTTGAGGCGGTTGGCAGGTGTTTCCGTTGCTGTCGGGGTCCAAAGTTTCTCAGGATGCACCACAGGGAGGTTTCTGCATATACTGCTTCTACTATTACTACTTCCACTACTACTGCTGATACTTCTAATACTGATAATATTACTATGTGATAAATTAAGTTACTTCCTGACAATGATGCAAGAAAACATAGAAATAATATAATTTCAGGCTCGACTTCAACATAAACTCCTGGTTTTCCTTTTTGTGTGTGTCTGTACTTCACTTGTCTGTCTGTACTTCACTCTCCCTTGCAGATGTGCAGCAGCTGCTGGTGGTGAAAGAAGAGGTTTCCCCTGAGGTCCCAGAGCCCCCCCCACACATTAAAGAGGAACAGGAGGAACTCTGGAGCAGTCAGGAGGGAGAGCAGCTTCAAGGGCGGCTGGAGGAGGCTGAAATCACCAAGTTCACATTTACTCCTGTCCCTGTGAAGAGTGAAGATGATGAAGAGAAACTTCAGTCCTCACAGCTTCATCAAAGACAAACTGAGCACATGGAAACAGAAGGTGATGGAGAAGACTGTGGAGGACCAGAAGCAGCCAGGAACTCAGATCCAGAGAGACATTTACACCCAGATACTGAGGACAAGACTGGAGACTCTTCTGAGCCTGAGACTGAGGACAGTGATGATTGGAAGGAGAGCAGAGAACCTCTGTCAGAGTTAAGTGCTGGTGAGAAACCATTCCGCTGCTCTGAGTGTGGGAAAACGTTACGCCGCAAGGAAAACCTGAAGAGACACATGAAAACTCACACAGGAAAAAAAACGTTTAGCTGCTCAGTCTGTCGGAGCTCTTTTACACGGAGTAGATATTTACAGTTACACATGAGAATCCACACCGGGGGGAAACCATTCAGCTGCTCAGTGTGTGATCAGAGGTTTGTGTACAAGGCTTATCTGAAGAGACACATGATAACTCACACAGGAGAGAAACCTTTTCACTGCTCATTTTGTAAGAAATCCTTTACACGGAGTGGAGATCTACAGTTACACATGAAAATCCACACCGGAGGGAAACCGTACAGCTGCTCAGTGTGTGATCAGAGGTTTGTGTACAAGGCTTATCTGCAGAGACACATGAGATTTCACACAGGAGAGAAACCTTACAGCTGCTCAGTGTGTAAGAAATCTTTTACACGGAGTGGAGATTTACAGAGACACATGAAAATCCACACAGGAGAGAAACCCTACAGCTGCTCAGTCTGCGGTAAAGCTTTCGGGGAAAGTGGCAATCTGAAGAGACACATGAGATCTCATACAGGAACTGACCAAAGATTCACTTTCCCTGGAGGTAAAGGAAATTCTTATTATAATATAATATTTATCGGCTGATCCAAGGTATTCTTAATATGTTTATCTTTGTTTTATCCCGTTTACGGGAGCTGCCATTCTGAGATTCTTATGTCATTCTGAGCCAGAGTCTATGAAGAAGTGATCGGGGGGGCCGGAGCCGTGGTATCCAGGTCCCACCCACAAACCAGCTCAAGCCAATCGCAAGCTGATCACGGCCAAAGCTTGTTAGCATGAGCCACCTAGCTGCTACGTTAGCACCAAGGTAGCTGTTTGGTTAGAAATACACAACAACTAACTACAGACATCACAATACCAGTAATGTAGTAGTCGATACCAATACTATGACATTCTACAATCAATACTAATTCGATATCACGGTAAAAAACTAAAACTAAATCATAACTCCATGTCCTCCAACATCTCTCCTTCATTACTTCAGACTTCTGTCAGGAAGTTTAACAGCTAATAATTCATCTAATATCTATTTTATATTGCGGTAAAAACATCTTCAAACAACTAGATTTATTCAAGTTTCTCACAGAAAACTACGTTTTACAAGATGACATATGAACTCATCTTACAATCTTCAATTTACATTCTCCCAAAATTTATTTTTACTTTATAGAGAATGAATGCACCATAGTGCAACTCTACGAAGCCTCCGTGCACCGGCTGCTAACAGCTAACGTTAGCTAGCTCTCCTGCTGAGTTCAACACAGATTTGTTGTTTACAATGTAACATCATCAGGGAAAAGTTTGGCGCGCCCCCTGCAGAGCCTTATTAGTTTCCTGGTACCGTCTCCTTAGAGTACTCATAGTCACAGGTTGACATGGGGGGGGGGGGGGGTAAACAACAAAAACTGCTTGTCCATCTTGTGAGCCAGCGATCTTGCGTCCCTGGGGTGGAAGGCAGATACAGCTTGTATCTCAGTTCGTTGTTGATTTAAACTCTCGGGTCTAAACGCTCCGTTTTGTTGTACTAGGACAGGGGTGCCCACACTTTTTCAGCTTAGGAGCTACTTTTAAAATGACCAAGTCAAAATTATCTACCTACATTAAAAATGCTAAACATATATTTATTTATATTGTGGCGAGCGCCACGGGAAGCGAATGGATAGAGAACACCAACGAGTCAGAGATGGGAGTACGTTTTATGTTGTCCTGTGCCACATACACCGCAAGACCCCAGGTACAACTTTTATTACCAGGAAACTACCACCCGTTAACCACAACACACTGGGGGTCCCCCCCTCCAGGACATAACTCTCACCCATGGTGGCAAAACACACAAAACATGAACACGCATAATTAAACAACACCACTCACGGACAAGTCTGCGCACACATCAACAACAGAACATCACAAATCATCCAAATAACCCCAAAACCCGAACATCCTCACAAACCCCCATAATCCCTCAGGCCTCGACATTACCCGCGTGGCTATATGGCAGCCACGCCCCCCCCCGGGCCGCTACAATATATATACTGAGCATACCTTATGTTGGTGTACCTTGCATAACTGCATGAACCCGTATGGCACAATACAACTCAGTAAATTTTTGGTCATTAACTTACTCTGACTGATGACTTGCACTGAATGGAATCAGCCAGGGTTGCATAGTCCGGGCAGTAGCTGCTGGTAGCCATCCTCAAGCCGACTTCCAAACGATCATCAGTCATGATGGAACGGTATTTTGACTTAATAATCTTGAGTACTTTTCCTCTGTAAGTAAGTTTCAGAACTGTCCATGAGCCCTGGCCTTCAGCTGAATGTCAGCTTGTAGGGTCTACATCTCATCCTCCACTCCAGACGAGTTCAGGTGAAACAGCGGTGCAATTTTTGATGCGAGTGAATCAACCTCAACATCTTCCCGAAATGGGTAGCACATAAATGTAGCGACTGGCTCGAGTAAAGCAAAATCTTGAAAGCGTTTGTCAAACTCTGGCACAATTGTCCCAATCTGCTCTGTGTAACGTGCACTGTCAAGTTGCGCACAAGCCTTCCTTTGCGTCTCCAGCTCTGACGCGAGGTTTTGGAAGTTCCCCAAATCATGGCGCTGCAGCTTTGAGGACAAATGTTGCAATTTTCGTTTGAAAGCATTAACTGAGCTAATCATATTGACCACGGTTTTGTCTTTTCCTTGCAGCTCTAAATTAAGGTCATTCAACATGTTGGTCAGATCGGTTAAAAATCTAGCAGCCACTGATCGTCATTTAGTTGGTTGTATTCTGCATGTTTAGTGACAAGGAGAAACTCTTTTATCTCCGGACAGAGCTCTCGAAATCTCTGCAGGAATTTCCTCCTACTAAGCCATCTCACATCAGTGTGTAGCAACAACTCAGAATGGTCGCAGTCAGCCTTCTCCAGATGCGAACGGAACAGTTGTCTTTGAAGAGATCTGGCTCGAATAGAACAGGCGATCTTCATTGTCACATCCATTATCTCTTTCATGTTAAGCATTTTTGCGCATAATGCTTGTTGGTGTATTATGCAGTGATAATTGAGGAAGTCGGGGAAAGCATTGTCCTCCCTGCACTTGGCAATAAATCCATTTGAGCGGCCAACCATTGCGGGCGCACCATCCGTAGTGATTGACACCAATTTGCACAGAGGGATCTGGGTCTTCTCAATGAAGTTTTTGAAAGACTGAAAAATGTCATCTCCCCGCGTGTGTTCTTTCATGGGCAGTATTGTTAACATCTCTTCTTTTGGAGTCATATCTGTAAACACCATCCGAATAAAAATGCACAACTGAGCTGTAGACTCGTCCAATTGCAGTGAGAAACAATCGCAGTCCGCGATGTCCTTCTGAAGCTGCTGTGTCAAATCCTCGGCCATGAGTTCACAGCGCCGTGTAACTATACTTCTTGATAGCTGGAGAGCTTTGATTGAAGATAATATTTCCGATTTGTTTTTAAAGTCCCGAAACGAGTCAGCTGCTTCAACGAATGCCTCTTTTATCATCTCTCCATCTTGGAAGGACTTCTTGTGCTTAATGATGGCGTGACTCGCCCTGAACGATGCTTCGGTGGCTGCCTTCGCTTTTGAAGTCACCTTTGTGAAAAATGCCTGCTGTCCGGACAACCGGGACTTCAGTTCCTTCACCTTTCTCTTTCTCAGCTCGCTTTTTGGAGGGAGGTCAGTGTCGTACGTTCTGTGAAATGTCTGAAAGTGCCGCTCCACATTTCCCTTCTTCGAAAGAGTGATCGTAGAGTTGCAGATCAGACAAACGCACTTTGAATATGACATGGTGAAAAAAAAGTCCTCCTCCCATTCTGGATGGAAGTTGTAAGTTTTTGGTTTCTTACTTGGTCCAGCTTCCCCACTCATGTTTATACCCTTTCTTGAGCAGAATTGTATAAATTGGAAGGCTAACTAGCTAATCAGCTCGCGGTGATTTGCAGCTGGCGGGGTTGACCGAGCATGCGTGGTGAACCGTGTGTTAGAAAAGATGAGATCTCAGACTGGCTGACCTGTACGTCAATCAAGTGGCAAATGCCATAGTGAGGATGGATGATAGGCTAACTTTTAATTAAATTAATTTTTTTTCAATGCCATGCGATCTACCCACACTACCTTTGCGATCGACCGGTCGATCGCGATCGACGTACTGGGCACCCCTGTACTAGGATGTCGATTTAAACAAAAATGTCCCAATGCTGAAGAACATGGTGAAAACTTTCACAACATTGTGGGACTAACTATGAAACTCACTAACTGAAAACACAACTTGGCTAAAAACAAAACAAATGAGAATAAATTAACGAAAGAGCAGGAAAGACGGAGACCAACTGCCAAGTGTAGTTTCTGTTGAATAATAATCGTGTCTGGTCTCATGTGGTCTGATAGAGGCGTCTTGTTTCCATAAATACAACAAAGCTTGCTCTCATTATTATATTTATTATTATTGGTTTAAGTTCAGTGGAGGTCAGTAATGTGTCTGTACTTCACTCTCCTGCAGACGTGCATCAGTTGTTGGTGGTGAAAGAAGAGGTTCCCCCTGAGCTGCAGGACCCAGAGCCCCCCCCTCACATTAAAGAGGAACAGGAGGAACTCTGGAGTAGTCAGGAGGGAGAGCAGCTTCAAGGGCTGGAGGAGGCTGATATCATCAAGTTCACATTCACTCCTGTCCCTGTGAAGAGTGAAGATGATGAAGAGAAACCTCAGTCCTCACAGCTTCATCAAAGACAAACTGAACACATGGAAAAAGAAGCTGATGGAGAGGACTGTGGACGACCAGAAGCAGCCAGGAACTCAGATCCAGAGAGACATTTACACCCAGATACTGAGGACAAGACTGGAAACTCTTCTGAGACTGATGACAGTGATGGAGACTGGGAGAGCAGAGAACCTCCGGCAGGTTCAAACTCTCTGGGAAATGAAGAAGTCCCTGTCAGTGACTCCAGAAGTAGTGCTGGAGAGAAACCATTCAGCTGCTCTAAGTGTGGGAAGAGATTTGGCCACAAGGGAAGTCTGAAGGTTCACATGAGAACTCACACAGGAGAGAAACCTTACAGCTGCTCCGTGTGTAAGAAATCTTTTGCACAGAGTAGTAATTTACAGTTACACATGAGAATCCACACAGGAGAGAAACCGTTCAGCTGCCCACTTTGTGATAAAGCTTTCAGTGTAAATGGAAATCTGAAGGTACACATGAGATATCATACAAGAGAGAAGCCTTTCAGCTGCTCAGTGTGTGGGAAAGCTTTTAGTGTAAGTGGAAATCTGAAGGAACACTTAAGATCTCATACAAGAGAAAAAAGATTCAGCTGCAGTGTTTGTGACCAAAGATTCACTTTGATTCATCAGCTCTGGAACCATAAATGTGTTCATCAAAGTGAGACTGAGGAGAGGCAGAACCTCCGCCAGCAGGAAGTGAGTGAGGAACATTAAGATGGAGACAGGGGGGGTCAGAGATCCAAACAGAACGTCTCATCTGTCCATCAAAACGACATTTTCTAGAGTTGATGTTAAACTAATGAGTTAATGATTAGATGCTATGAAGCTAATTAGGAAACTAGGAGTTAAATAAACATTTAGTTTAAGACCAAAACTAAGATCTCCCCAAAATTATTTGTTTATCTTTCTATTTAATGGTTTAACATTTCATTTATAAAGGACTTCAAATGATCAATCTTTCCTTTTGATGAGCTGTTAAATTCTGTTTAATATAATAATTGTTTCTGAAAGTCCAACTTTTGTACCTATTCATGTTTTTATGATACATCATTTTGAGTTATCTGCTACAATAACAATTTGAGCAAGAAAATAAAGTCCGGAATCCTTTCCTCCTCCGCTGCGTCGTGTATTATTTATGATTATATTATTATTAGTTCTGCTGACTGGTTTATGTTTTTCTTTTACTGTAATCAGGTCGTTCTTACACAACATCATTTCTTACAATCATCATTCTGTGACGAAAGAAAAGCTGATTGTTATATTTTTACACGGTAATATAAGATGACATTTAAAACACTTATTGTATACGTGACTTTTTATGACTCACTAAACTGTGACTTCTTCATATCTTCAAGCACTGGAGAAGCGAAACACTCGCTGCTTCAACCGACTCATTTTAATCATTTATTACATCTTCAGAGCGCTGAGAAAAACTATGAACAAGTTCAAAAAGATTTATAAATATATAGATATATATTTATATATATTTATACATTTATAAATGTATATCTATATATTTATAAATGTATATTTCCATCCATCCATCCATCTTCAACCGCTTATCCGGGGTCGGGT
>CALSBV010008505.1:0-12222 GCA_943590825.1 Bovichtus diacanthus | reverse complement strand
GGGGGGGTGCAGTGTTTCCCCTCTTTAATTTCCATGCATTTGGTTGATTCGCCCAATATCACAATGTCTTGTCGGTAAACGGGTTAAGATTTTACAGCCAACCCCCTACTTTCCTTCCCCCTCCTCTCCTCTCCCCTCTCGCCATGCCGGATCCATCCGTCCGTCTCGCCCACAGTTGCAGCGCATTTGTGTCCCGGGATGACCTGTTGATGTCGGCTAAAGATGGAGTGCCAGTGAAGCCGCCCTCCGCGATAGACCCCACTCTCCTCTCCGGTAATAAAAATAAATAAATAAATAACGCACATAAATGTTCACATCGGAGTTCAGCCAAGTGAACGGAGCCCGTGTGGCTCCTTGAATCCCAATTTTTTTGGCGGATATTTAATTAATAATTTATTCGCTGTGATATATCATAAGCGACATTTTGGAAGGGGAACAACGCGTGTCTGTCCCGTATCGGTAGATGCCATTCTGCCGGAGGAGGAGGAGGGAACTCGGTCTAAACGGACATCACGCCGCGCTTGGCACGGAACGAGGGGAGACGGGGATAGCGCTAAACTGCTAAATATTTGATCCACTCGACTATTTTTGTGGCACAATTCGTGCCCCCCCTGTTCCTCCGACGATAAACGTGGGTGGTGGGTGGGGGGCGGGAGTTGGAACCGGGGTTGGCACACCAGGTAAAGAAGAAGAGCTCTCTTTTCTTTCTTTTTTTTTTTTTTTTTTTTTTGTCCCTTTTCCGCCGCTGCTGCCGCCCCCTCCCTCCGCTGAACGCACGCACGCACCGGCCCGGGCCAGCCGAGGACTCTCAAATCTTACCGGGCACCGAGGCTGGCACACGGCGGGGCACCGAGAGCTCTGTGTCCGCTCTGACTGCCCTGCTGCCCCCGCTGGTGGCGGGCTCTTTCCCCCTCCCGAGGCGTCTACCGGCGAGACATCGGCTCTGCCAGTCTTTCATGTGAGATTAATTGATGTATAATTAATGTGGATAAATAAAAATTTTCGTTTTTGAAGTTTCAGCTGTAGTCGTGCTCAAGGGAGGCTACACTGTAGCCACGTCTCGGTGCCTGTCTGCCCACGAGTGTCGGCAAATGTAGCAAATTCAGCCTTAAATGTCTTAAAACCAAAGGCCACACAAGGCTGGAACGTGTTCCGCGTCATATAAAGGCATTTTTGCGAATTAAATATATACATGTGTTTTCACTAATGCCAGTGTTAGCCTTAGCTTTAGCTTGCTACTTGCTAACAGGCCACCTTTAACCTCCCTAAACCAGGAAACTGAATGAGATCAGGTCGTGATTGATGTTGATATCACATGTGTGTGATGCTGTGGATTCGAACAGTCGCTTAGATCGATTATGTGACTGCAGTGATCGAGTTACTTCTTTCTTTTTTTTTTTTTGTTTGGGTATCTGGCTGTTAGCTGCAGCATGTGGTTAGTCTGCATAAAGTAAGGCAGAGTTTATGGCACTGAAGATGAACTTCAAAAGTTGTAGAGGACACACACACACATATACACACACACACGTGCACGGTTTAGCATTAAGTCAGAGCATATAATGGGGCACATGGGGACTGCGGGGCAAGGGTCAAGTGGTGTGAATTAACTCCCTTTTATGTTTTCTGGAAGTTGTTGTGACCTCTCTGACCTGCAGAGAGGAAAAGGTGGCTGGTCGTGTCCTCGGATGACATCTCGACGCTGCTCCAGCGTGTTGAAATCAGAGCAGGCGCTCGGGTGAAAAGAAAGTTTGCTTTTCGGGTACAAAAATACACTTTAGCAATTTAAAGTTTCATCACACATGTTGGTGTCATATCGTGAAAACAACCGTCTGTGCTGCATCTTTTTCTTTTTTTTTTTGTTGCCGTTTTTGATTATTGAGGCAAGATTTTTTTATTTTCTTCCCACAAATGCTTTGTCTTAGCAACGGCCTGCCTATTATTCATATGATTGCACATATTTTACACCTGGAAACAACCGCAGGCATCTGCTATTGGTCGCCGAGAAGCTCCACTGGGACACTTTGTCGGTTCAATTGCTCGCTCAAGGCCACTGGAAGTGCAGATGTTAGGGAGCCGACAGAGTAAATCATGCATTTTTACTACCTTTCCCACCCAGTCCAGAAGTAAAAATCCAGCAATTTAATAAAACTAATCTTAATCCTGCTGCCCTATCAGCACACTTAGGTACTGCAACCTCTTTTGATGAGACACAAATCCTCATTACCGTTAACATTTTTTGATGTATTAATTAAAGTCGTCGTAACGTGTGTAAACAAATCCTGGATAAAACTCAAAAAAATGCACGGAGAAAACGCCACTCTGAGCCACTTCAGAGGCAAAATAATTACATTAATGTAATGCATATTGATTTCTTAACATCGACACAAACTGTCAAGGCGCACTAATGTGTCGAGGGACAGTGGCAAGGAAGTTTATGTCAAAACATTATTGATTCTTAACAAAACAAGTATTAGAAAATTAAACTTTAATTTATACACTCGGGCGCTAATAGTGTTTTGACATGATAGCAATGTTATTCAGTTGAAATTGTACAAAGTGCTCCCAATCCAATAAGCAGTCTGCAATCTTAATTGTTTTTTATTTTCTTGTCCAGAGTACGGCTGCCCAATTAATTAAGCATGATAATCTTGTAATGGCAGTTCAAACAATTAGTTCTCCTGCTAACATTAGCATTTTGACAATGTTTAGGTGTCTTAATTCAACTGAAAACACCCAGAGATTCTGATCCCAGGGTGGATGTTTTGACCCCGACTGTGTGGAGGCACGAGTCCAGAATTTTATTTAAAAAAAAAATAAAAAAATAAATGTGTAGTACTAGGCTTGTAAATAGTCCTGCTTTACTCTTTCTCATAGCCCACTGACCTACTTACTGTGTCTATATCAATCAAAATTAATGAGTTGCTATAAAGCTAAAAATTAATTATGATGAAATGCTGATGGCTCTTTTATTCTCAGCGCTGCCCTTATGTAGGCGTCGGGCTGCGGCGCAGGAAGCTTCAGCACCTTTTCCAACCTGCATCTATCATCAACGAGGGAAAGTTTGCTCTCACACCTGGAAGCGTCCCAATACGACCACTATCTTTTTATTGTTGGCCGAGGAGCAGCTCCACCGAAGCAGTGAACCTTCACATGCTGCTTTTTTTTTTTTTACTATATAGTGTTGCTGTATTCTGTGGAAGAGTTGTAATATACGAGTTTTATCAATCTTACACTCCAGATGGACTTTGAACAACCTGCAGCACAACGTTGTGGGACGTTTTTAATGATGTGTGGTGAATATGAGCTGGTAAAATAAGGTTAATTCTCATGATGCGTCGTGTTCAGGTGTTCAGAAGCTGATAAAAAGATGAAATATTCCATATTATTGTCATTTTAATGATGTAATAATAATGCAAGTATCCCCTTTCAAAGAGCAATTTACTAATAATTCTTAAGAATTAAATTGGATATTAGGAATTGGAATAATATTAAAATATCCTAAATAGATTTTTTTTAAAAAATGGATTCTGAGGCCCTGTTGACATGCAGGCACAATGCCCAAGTCTCACAATGGGGGGGGGGGGGGGGGGGACCCTGCTGTTTATTCTGGCATCATGTTGGCTAAAACAAACACGCATATAAACACAACGGGCAATATCGAGGTCGGCCAAAAATGATTGAGTTCATGTACATATATTGTGCGATAGGTCGATAATGTAATTATTGTGACAGGCTTAGTCGGACTTGTATACATTTTTGGCCTGTTCAACAAAATAGAAGAATAAATTAAATGTACCACCCGGACTCCAAACAGAATATCTCTTCTTCCTCCTTTTCATCCTTCTCTCCTACACAGCCATGCGTCCTAAATCTGCCCCCTGTGCCACCTCTTTAATGATCAAATGCTTTTTAGTGTACACTTTTACGAGCAATTATCTTTTTAAATATTTTTTTTTTTTTATTGGCGCAGGGATCTGAAGGATGTCGAGACTTTTTTTAGTGCTCGAGGTATTTCCACGGTTGGTTTCGGCGTGTTTTTCTATTCCGTGAGGCCC
Organism: Bovichtus diacanthus; assembly: GCA_943590825.1. NCBI lineage: Eukaryota > Metazoa > Chordata > Actinopteri > Perciformes > Bovichtidae > Bovichtus > Bovichtus diacanthus. Next base: position 8,167 of record CALSBV010008505.1, on the reverse strand, counting down.
GTGGTGCCGTGAGTAGATGGTGTTAACACTTTCCAGATGAGAGCTCATCATACACTTGAAGCTAAAATGTAAGTTGGAGCCGGTTGTTCGCCGCAGACCGTCCCGAGTCCTTCCTGTAGCAGGAGCGTGCCGGAAGCGGACGAGGAAGCCGGAGCAGGTGTCAGTCGGCCTTTCCTCCCTCGCTGAGCAGTGTCGGCAACACAGAATATGTTTCTTACCCAGAACTTGTCATTGCGCTGCATTTTACTTATTACACAATATGATTAACTACAAAACACTACATATCAATTACTGAGTCAGATTTCTACCATAATGATTTGTGATGTACTTGGTTGGAGCTCAAAGTTACACTTTTATTTGGACTTTCTATTTTCTGTGATGGATGGACGGTTTTACACACACAAAAAAAAATCGAAAATGCTCCAGTGGACTCAACACATTTGTGATTCCAGTGCAAACAGTTGCATCCAAGTAGTATACGCAGTTTATATGAATAATATACATTTCTTTTTTAATGATTGTTATAGTAAGGTGCATAGTGCTGAAACTATTAGTGGATTTAATCAAATAATCATTGCAATGACGAGACTGTTTGGTTGTTTGTTGAGCGCGTCTTAATGACAGAGTTGAATTGATCAGCTCAGAATTAATTGACAACAATTGTTAAGTGATTTATTGAATAAAGATGACAAACATCTGTAGGCTCCAGCTGCTCCATTAGGAGGATTTGCAGTTGTGTTCTACTTCATATCATTATACGCTGAATCCCTTCGGGTTAATTAAACGGCTCTTCAGGCAAAATGAGCACTTGGCAGTGGACACCTTGGGCTCTGGGAGCTTGCATTGGGCGTTGAGTCTGCAATCAGTCATAGAATAATGGATATTAATTGATAATGAAAGTCATCAGTTGCAGCCTGAGTGGTGCCGCAGTGAGTGAAACTTGCGTTTATATACAGTAGCTGCTGATTGTTCCTCTTTCTGTGGACCAGAGCTGGAAGGATGAAGAAATGATCTTCCTCTAGTTTGGCAAATATTGGTTTATGCGTTTTGAAAATGACCTTAGCAAAGCATTAATCTCCCATAATGGGTCAGTGGTGACCCCGGCGCTGGAGGACGCTGAGCAACACGGATCCACACGCCGCCGTCACACCTGTCGCCACGACTACTGTTGTTGGACGATTTATCTCGTCACAGCAATAATTGTGATGAACGAAATTGTCATTTTAAAATGTGAAATGTGTATTAACGCAAGTACTGTCTTTCAAAGAGCAACAAAGTTTTAATTAAGAATATTCAGACATTGGAATCGTGAAAAAAACGCATCAAAATTGTGAATAGACTCTCGGGCTTTGTTAACAACATTTTCACTTAAATATTAAACATTTGGCACATTTTAAAAAGTCATTCATTCCTTAACAGGCAAAATATTGTCAATCCAGTGTCGTGGTTGGAGCTTTATAAGTAACAACACATCTCTAAGTTTGATATAAGTAACAACAACAGCGCTCGCACACCGGAGCTGTGGACGATGAGTCGGCAACGTAAGAAATGATCAGAAGTGACGAAGTTCGTCTTCTTCTTCCATTCAGTCCGACACACGGCAAGAAGTTAGTCTGACGCTGCAGTTCAGCAAGACTTGTGTCTGTGAGTGGAGGATCAAAGAAGTATGAATGACGTCTGTCGACCCTTTGATGTTCGGCTGCTGCCCGACGTAGCAGCCTGTCACTGGGCCTCGTCCGCGACTCTTCCTCCCCCAACATCACCATCACGTAGTTTCCTCTTCGTGGTTTGTTTTGGGTAGAAGCTCAACATCATCTACTCCGAACCAGCTGCCGTCCAAGACCCTGCGCTGAGCTTGTGCACCACGGAGGTGTTGATTATGTATAAAATGTGTTTCAGGAGACGAAGAGAGACTCGCCCTTTTTGTTCTCATCCGTTTACTTTCGCTCCCTCAAACAGCGCGAGCGCTAAAGTCGTTCTATTGCGCATAAATAAAGGGTCCAGTCGTAAAATGATGCCTTCAGTCCTCAGCGTTAACTGATTTCAGAGATGGATTCCTTGTTGATATTTCTGTCACAAGTTAGACAGTTCCTCCACTTTTGATCACAGGCGTCTTTGTTGGCTGGTGAAGAAGACGAGTTATGTAAGAGACGGTGTTTTGACTGAGAAGGAGCGACGAGGAAAAAAAAAAAACAAAAGTAGGCCATAAACCACCCAACAGTTTTATTAACTGTGAATTAGATGTAATGAAACAAGGTTAATAAAAAAAAAAAGATGGCTTATGTAACTTGACGCTGGTGGCCCGAAAATTCTCTTTCATTTGGAAGTTAGTTTTGAATTCAAGTTGTTTACCAAACACTTAATGTATTAATCATCACACTCTTCACTCGCCCTGCTCTTCATCTCAAGTCTCTTTCCTCCTCATTTCTGTCTCGTTTGCCTTCTGCACGTCTTCTAGTCCTTCTTCACTTTACTCACTTTATTCTCGTCTCGTTGCTCTTTTATTTACCGTGTCCTCTCCTGCTCCCCGTCTTCTCCTCTTCATCACTTCTTTAACATCTCTGGTTCACACATTCCTTCCATTAGGGCCGTGTATCGTGTTGCGATATGAGACTACACTTCGTCTGGACTAGACGTCTTAGATTTTGGGGATCGTAAAAGTGTTTTTTTCCTTTTCGGGCGTCTGTGTCTCAGGAGGTGGAGGTCGTCCACCAGGCGGAGGGTCGGGGGTTCGATCCCCGGCCTCTACAGTCAGCATGTAGAAGTGTCCTTGAGCAAGATACTGAACCACAAATAGGTCCCAATGGCCAACAGTGTGTGTGTGTGTGTGTGTGAGTGTGTGTGTGAAAGGTTCTCACTGAGGAGCATGTGGCACCTTGTACAGCAGCCTCTGACTCTGTATGAGTGTGTGTGAGTGTGTGTGAATGTGTGTGTGAATGCTGACGTGTTGTAAAGCGCTTTTGAGTGATTGCAAAGATTGGAAAAGCGCTTTTATAAATTTAGAACATTCACCATTTTCCTGGTTTCAGAGGCTGCGTAACAGCAACGTGATGTCATCTTTCTGAACTTTTTTTCAGTCGGTGAATCGCTGGCGCTCCAGTTTCTATGACGTCTCTGTGCTGTAACTTCTACCTTGTGTGTCCTGCAGACCCTGTGGTGCTGGGCAGAGCGTTATGGCTCAGACGCTGCAGATGGCGATCCCTAACTTTGGCAACAACATCCTGGAGTGTCTGAACGAACAGCGTCTGCAGGGCCTTTACTGTGATGTCTCCGTGGTCGTCAAGGGACACGCCTTCAAGGTCTTTACGCTTTCTTACTTTCTCTTTTACTGATACCTATTTAAAGAGTTGTATAAAAGGTTTTCCTGGGAGCTGCACAGTGATTTTTAACTACTTTTGAGCTTATAGACACCTGTATAATTTAGCATTGTATAAAAAAATACAGAATATTTGTAATGTTTGAATTAGATTTTTCTTTCAATAAAGTAGAATTGGAATCAAAACCGTAAAATAACGACGAGTTCAGATAAATGAAATGTTCATATTTTAGAAGATATTTTTCTCGCATGAGCTTTGTGTTTGTGTTAAAACGACGCTCGGGTTTTGGCATTAAGTTGATGATTTGTTCGTTGGCCCGGAGGCCTGGTTGTGAGGCTGCACTGAGGCGTAATTAGCTCCAGAGTGAAGATCTTGACAAGAGTTTGGTCAAAATCAATTGGTAAAACAGGCGAATATGAACCCAGGTCAAACTGCGCTGAGTTCTGCTTTAAATCATTTGGAGAACGTTCTCTGAGCTCCCTCTGCCCACCGCTCACAAGGGGAATAAATCTTTGGCTTTGCCACCGGTCAATACAGTTTCAATTTGTAAGGCTAGAAGTTTGGCTTCATTTCAGCGTTTACTGTAGTTTCAGTTTGATACAATTGATATGATCAATACTAAGTATTTTTTCTTTGTCGTTCAAAATGGATTACGCCAAATGTAGATTAACGGTAAACCATGGCGGAGATAAATCTCTAAGTTCATGTTTGGGTTTTCTCACCTCTCTCACTTTCACTGCACACACACACACACACACACACACACGTGGAGCTTTGAATGTGCCCAGATCATCCGTCCATTATATGGATCATGATATTCACATGGATTTCAATCCGAATCAACTGGTTTCCCTCTCCCCGCTGTTTACCCCCCAGGCGCACCGTGCGGTGCTGGCAGCCAGCAGTTCCTACTTTCGGGACCTGTTCAACGCCGGGGGGAAGAGCTCGGTGGTGGAGCTGCCCCCGGCCGTGCAGCCGCAGAGCTTCCAGCAGATCCTGGCGTTCTGCTACACGGGACGCCTCAGCATGAACGTTGGAGACCAGTTCCTGCTCATGTACACCGCTGGCTTCCTCCAGATCCAGCAGATCATGGAGAAAGGCACAGAGTTTTTCCTCAAGGTAACCTGCCGACGAAGCATTCCTTAAAAATATGTAACGTTTAAATGCATGCGCGTCGCTAGAGATGCACAAATCTGATTTTTCTGAATTTTAATGGACAGCTTACACAAACATTTTTGTGACTTTTATTTCATGAAAAATAGAAATACATGTGTTCATAATGAAACATTTACTCTACATTTTCTGCAAAAGTGCAGTAAGTTACACGACCGTGCTGTTGTCAAAACTTTGTTTTTGAGGTTGTTCCTCCACAGCTTATTTTGGACCTGCAGGTGTGTGTGTGTGTGTGTGTGTGTCGTTATTGCGTAATGTGTCTGAATTAAACCGGCCATTTTCAATCAATTGGTGCATCTTTGTGTAACTAATGGTTAAATGGTAATAACTACTTAAGAATGTATCTATAGATCTAAAAAATCCTTTGAATAATTTGCAATAAATTAACCAGGCATGAATAAAAACGGGCTTTTTTAATGTGCTGCCACCACGGCACCTGTTGCGTGTGACATTATGCATGGCATTATGTTGTCATGGGGGCGTCTGCGTTTGTAGACACATTCTTGTGACTCAAAAATAATTGAAACATCGCCCTGACACTACAGGTACACTCGATAGTAGCAGATGATCTGATTAGATTCGGAGTGCCTTGCTGCATAAATCTCCATAATAACGAGGAAAACTGATTTTCCTTGAAAGTACCCCTTAACACCTCCAGACACGGAGTTAATGTAGTACCAGCTATGTGTTATGTGAAGTATGTTAAATTACAGTATTTGCTACTGCAGGATGAGTTAAGTTTCTTGCTGTTTTTTCTTTTTTTTTAAAATGCCGGTTATTACCAGACAGTGGTGCAACGAGCAGCTCATTTCATTAAGTTTACACTTTTTTTTTTCATTGCAGCTTCTAATTTATATTTTACAAAAGCCTTTAAAGATAAGAAGCCTTTTTAGTTTTGCAAGCAGCCATAACGGTAGCTTCACCTAAATAAGATGTTCGGAAATTGTTAATTTCCGAGGTGGCGACAGCCGTGTCCGGAGGCGTTCCGTGTCGGGAACGCCGTATCTCGGGAACGCCTGGAGGGAATTTCTTCAAGTTTGGCACGAACGTCGTCTTGAACTCCAGGATGAAGAAGAACTGATTTAGATTTAGAGCTCAAAGGTCACTGCGACCAACCCAAACATTTTATATGTGCTCATTATGACAATTTCACACAAATATCTAACAGGATGAAGCGATGACGGAGGCAAACGACGGTGACTCGTTGAAATAAGGACGTTTTTTTCATAGTTTATGAATATGACCAGATATTTGATGCCACATGGTGGTGTCCAGTCCTGCTTGAGTTTGGGAATAATAACCTTTTTTTAAAATCTGCGTGAACGTGAAAGGATGGCGTGATATATTTCAAAATAATGAAATTGAACTTTCACCTGCAGGTCTCGTCTCCCAGCTGTGACTCTCAGGGTCTCCACACTGAAGAGACCCCGACCTCCGAGCCCCAGAGCCCCGTCACTCAAACGATGGGAGGCGGCGGAGTCGGCGTGGTCGCCCCAGCGGCGGGGAGGCCCGCCTCTTGTCTGACGCCCCTCCCCCTGGTGTCCAAGGTGAAGACGGAACAGATGGCCTCCACACCTCAGCCCACCCCACAGCCGCAGCAGGTAACACACACACCGAGAATAACTTTCAGCCAGAGCTCCAGCTGCTTGTTGTAACAGCAGTTAAACAGTTGATCTGGAAAAACTATATATTTTTTTTGACGAACATAACCTGAAGGTTATTTCTGAAATATATAGCAAAGGCTTTAAAAAAAAGTTTTTCAAGCTAAGACATAAATTGCATTAGAAGTCAGAGGTCGTCTTTTTAAATGGTGTTCAGTCAAGCACCTTTTTATAAGAGCTTTAACTTGAAGCGCCTGTAAAGGTCACACATTATGCTGATTCATACTTGTATTTTGGGTTTGAAAAAACACGTAGTTTTTCTCATACTGTCTGTTTTGCATTTACCTGCATTCAGTTGCTTTGCTCGGCTCCGTGTTCACGTCCCGTCAGCTGATTTCACTCGCATTCACTGCAACACGGACACATTTTCAATAGTTAAAAACTGTGACATCACAACTTTACAGAAATCCTGACGCGTCTCTCTGCATACGAGCTGTGTGTGTTTCTCGCTTAGAGTATTTATATAGGACTTAAACCTGCTTTATAACAAAAAGACAATATGGGACCTTTAATATTGAGACGAGTATGTATAATGCATGTTAATATATAGAGATATAGGTGTGTATAGAGATATATATACAGAGTATACCTTACATAACGGTGGCTTAACACAATTTAATGGATTTCCAGTGTTTGCTTTTTATTTAGTCCCATTTTTTTTTGAGTTTTCTATTGAAAAGCAAGTGATATGAAATTATAATTTAGATTTTTGACATGTACTATGTTTACCAGCCTCCACACTGATACTGTGCGTATTTTCCTGTTCATTGCGGTGTCATGTGCACTTATCCTCATACTCATGAGAGATTCAGGTTGAAACTTGCTCACTGATCATAATACGAAGAATAGAGGATTGTGGATCTTTGTAAAGAAAACCAAACGGGTAAAAGAGAGAGTTTAGTTTTGTAAATATTTACTCAGTTACAGACGTGTATAACAGAATCATTCAAATGTTACTCGGAATGTGAGCGGCCAGTGAAGTGGGAGCAGTTTATGGATTTATTGCCAAGAATAATTAACTAGTACTGCTCTGCTGAGCATCGAATCTTAAATCTTTTTTTTTTTGGTATTTTTTGAGTCGGTCTCAACTGTTTGGTTCTAAACGTTTGTATTGAATGTCTTTTATTTTAATCTGCTTCTTCCTGATTTTTTAATCAGACAAAAGAAACATTCGATGTTGTTGTTTTTAATACAGGCAAAGTCATTTAGCGTTGAAGGACTTTGGATTCTTTTGTTAAATGGGGAAAAAAGAGTTTAGAAGAAAAACATGTTTTATGTTCTGTTGGCAGGCGTCGCTTTCTGACATATTTGAGAAGATAAATATGAAATCTGAAGCTTTCGAGCAGCGTAAATTATATTAAAGTTATAAAACAGTTGGTTCATGTTTGTAATTGTCTTTTAATTCTAAAGTTGGGATAAATGGCGTGTTTCTCTCCTCAGCAGGAGGGCTCTCCCTACTCCGTGGTCTGCACCCCCGTGGCCAAACGGCTCTGGGAGGGGGGCAACCGTGACAACGGAGGGGGGTCCGGAGGGGGCGGGGGAGGTGGCATGAGGAAGGCCGCGCGCTACTCTTCCTCCTCCTCTTCGTCGTCCTCCTCCAACAATGCTACCCAGGATCCCTCTGGGCGCGGACCTGCAGCCAACGCTGCCATGATGGGCGGCGGCGTTGCCACTTCAATGGGAGGACCCGGGCTCAACAGTAACCACAACAACAACAACAACAACAACGGCGGGACCCCCGAAGGCACGAGCCCGGGCACGCTGAGCATGTACACCAGCGACTCGCCAATCAGTTACCACGACGACGAGGAAGAGGACGACGTCGCGGACGAGTCCGCCGAAGAGCAGTACAGACAGATCTGCAACATGTACACCATGTACAGCATGCTGAACGCTGGCGCCGCCGGTAAGATCTGACGCCTCATCGTGTTTCCATGTGAATCTTTACGAGTTTATTCATCTGAAGGAGGAGAAGTTCAAAACACTGAACGCTGGGGATGCTGCCTTTAGCTGGGG
>CALSBV010008460.1:0-10009 GCA_943590825.1 Bovichtus diacanthus | reverse complement strand
GAGAGAAAGGGGGAGAGAGAGAGAGAGAGATAGAGAGACAGAGACAGAGAAAGAGAGAGAGAGACAGAGACAGAGAAAGAGAGAGAGAGAGAGATAGAGAGACAGAGACAGAGAAAGAGATAGAGAGACAGAGACAGAGAAAGAGAAAGAGAGACAGAGACAGAGACAGAGAGAAAGAGAAAGAGAGAGACAGACAGAGACAGAGAGAGAGAAAGAGAGCGAGAGAGAGAAAGAGAGAGAGAGAGTGAGAGAGAATAAATTCCGCTCTTTTTGCCCCCTTCATCTCTCTTTCAAAAGGTAATGCATTCATTGATGTTATCATTGGGGGAATTGATGAAATGATGATAAAAAAAATATATAAATAAATAAAAAAACTGGAAATAAATTGCTGCTTTGAACAGAGACAGCAGAGGACTGGGACACAGGGCTGGTGTGGGAAGAAAGAAGTGTGTTTGAGTGCTGCGGCGGGTGGGCGGCAGGGGAGGGAATTTAAAAAAAGAAAGAAAAAGAAAGAAATGTATAATTAGGAGTTGGCCAAGCAGTCTGCCTACATGGAGCACACTCACAGAGGGATCTGACAGGAAATGCTGAAAAACCAAAAAGATTCACAGAAGTTCTCATGTTGCAGTTTAAATGTTTGTTTTACACCTTTATCTAAGCTGGAAAAAAAATACATAAAATGGAACTACGTTTTTTTTTTTTTTTTTTTTTTTGTAACTACTATTTAATATATTCATGTAATAGAAAAACCAATAATAGAGTTTTCAGAGTTCCTGCAGAGTGTGATACTAATTACGTAAAGCAGAGCTTCTCAACGTGGAGCAGCTGGAGGTGTAGATGGAGCTGAGACTTCACTTGATTTGTGATAGAAAATAGATTAAATTTTTCTCCCTCCGCGCTCTGTGAAATGTAAGGGAAAAGTAAGACATTCTCCGATTCACATGACAACTTGACAGCTTGCTGAGAGCTCAGGGTTCTCTCCAGTTTTTATTTTTTTATTTAAGAGATAAAAACGGAGGACAAAAATGTATTAAATGCTGACTTAGAACATGGGACACTGAACGCTACAGGAACCCTGAAAGATGTTTTTTTTTTAAGGATTATAATAACATGGGCTGGCTTGTTGTCTGCCTAAAGACTCATCCCTTCTTCCACATTCAAGTCTGAGGAGAGGAAGTTGCTGAGGATGAGAGCATCTTAATCCCAGAATCCTTAGAGTGAGAATTAGCATGTGACCGGCGCATTTTTGCACAATGTGGGAGACGCATGCAAACAACGGGACGCAGCTTATTCACAGACGTTAAGTAAAAAAAAAAAATATATACATTCACAAACTTTTAATGACCCGTGTCTATTTAAGTGCGTTTTCTCAAAAACTTTCAAGGCCTTGATTTTTCCCGCCACTCAAATTCACAAACTTTCAAGGATTTCCAGAAGAAAATGATCGAAAATCGCAAATTCTGCCAACATTGGCATTTAAAAGATCGTGCAAATGTGCTGGAGTTAGCTCCACGGCTAGTTTGCTTCCTATAAAAAAAAAAAATGATCTAGAAAAATTATTTATTTTGCAGAATTGCATCTAAATAATTGCATATTTTGCAGAATTTGCATCTTTCTTGTAGATGTAGAAATGCAAAATCTCCCCAAAAAGGCGAGAAAAATGTAAAGTCAGGCCGTGATACTGAAATAGTGTCTGCACACTTTGGTTCAATCGCACTGACATTCCTGATGGGAACCGACTGCACGTTAGGGTTTTTACTTTTGCTCTGATATTGATCTGTGTGATACATATAGTCTGTCAATCAAACTGCGTCATATCAGAGGGGGATGGCATAGACTGGCCAGATTTTTTTAATCAAAGACCAAATTGATCCCTGATGTCGTCGTTACCCTCGTTTGAATGTGACCACCTTCCTTCTCCACACTGTAAGAAGTTAAAGCAGCAACACCTGAATGGAGAAATACTCCATTACAAGTGAAAACGTGCTGAAGAAAAGAAGCGTTAGCAGTAAAATGATGATGAACAATGTCAGAAAGTCATTCTGGTCACGTGGTGATGCATATAAACATTTTTAAAAACACGTTGCATTATGAAAACAAATCCACACCATTGGCTTTTCACTTGACTCTTATATATAAAAAAAAAAAAAGGTTTGGGGATGTTCCTGCTTTGAGACCGTCTGAAGGATTTCATGTTGCTCTACAGGCTGAGCAGATCTTAAGATAATGTCTGACATTCATCGCCTCATCAAGCTAAAAACAGGGCACTTTCTGAAAAAGATGAGATTCAGATTTTCATCCGACCACAGACACATTTCAGAACTTTATCCAACGCTGTAAATAAATGATTTCATGCAAAGTGAGCAGCAACTACTGCAGTCGCATAATTCTAGTCGAGTAAAAAAGCATCAGTACTGTATTTCCCTTCATATTTGAGTAAAGTACCTAAAACTGTTCCGAGTAAATGCACTCGTCAACAATGACCAAAGCAGCAGAGTCACAGTTTGACCTAATCTTCACCAGTCCCACCAGTGGATTATCAGAGGTGGGAATCTCAATCTATGTCGTCCTGTCATAGTAAACTGCACCATAGAGGGGGTTTAGTGTGTGTGTGTGTGTGTGTGTGTGTGTGTGCTCTCAGCCCTTAAGGGCAGGGCTGTCAGTAATGTGAGACCCGGCCCGTGTTGATGGTCGGGGGGTCCGCAGCTCTCCTCCTCCTCCTCCTCCTCCTCCTCACTCACTGCGTCAGGGAAATTTAAACCCTCGCTGGAGTCACAGACGACATTTTAGTGTGCATAACAAACTGAGGCTGGGCCGATGTATATCCGCCTGATCCTGGACTTTTTATTCAATATCAAATGTCGGACCAACGTCATCAACGTCTGATGTGAAGTTTCATTCTGAAGAAAACTGCAAAAAATAAAAAAAAATAAAAAAGCAGCAAATCCTCAAGAAGCAGAACAAGAACCAGAGACGACACAAAAGCTAATAAATTATTTTCACTTACTTTCAGTACTGCCAGAACACTGAGCACATGATGAGCTATAGACACTATAAAGCATGAAAAGTACTCCATACATCTTACACTATATACTATATATTATACTTTTTACTCCACTGCATTAGTTGGCAGCTGTGGTTTCGACAGTTTAGTCAGTACTTTGCAGATTAAACAGTACGAGACATATTTGTACATAAAATAGTTAAAATGAGCTCTTTTTCAACCAGCAACAATGTTAAATACTGCTTACAAATCAATGCATATACAATAAAAATAATCCATATAATAATAATCTAATATTTAATAAACAGTATATAATGTATTCGGCATCATCAGCACTTTTACTTTTTGAGACTTTTATTTGTAATCGAGTATTTTTCCATTGTGGTACTAATATTTTTACTTAAGTAAAGGACTTAAATACTTTATTCCTTCTCATTTTTTCTCTCCCTCCTTTTTTCTTTTCCTCAAATATTTTATTTCCGTAGCTCGACACGTCCTCATCCCTCTTCACACCGCCAGTGGTTGTTGTATTCCTCACAGCAGAGACTGCCCAGATGTTTTTCACGCAAGGCATTGCAATTATCATGCTCTATTTGTGTGCACGTACTGTACAAGATATGCACGTACATTTTTCTGTTACAAAAACTGGCCTGCATCTTCACCTGACAAAATTTAAATTAAAAAATGTATGCTGCTCGTGGCAGGTAAATTAAATTTCACACTTTAAACGCTGCGGTTATCTTTTCGCTCTCAAATAAGCTGAGTCATTTCCTGTTGTGCGTCTCTATTCTGTATCATCCACTGCTGCACAAACCATGTCAGAGTTCAGTTATGCATCAGCTCTATGCACCGCACGTGTGTGCAAAAGGTGCATGTGTGTATTATCGGGGGGGGGGGGAGAGAGAGAGAAAAGGTGCGTGTTTTTAGTTATTTATTTATTTTACTGCAAACTCAGTGGTCAGATTATAATAATCCATGTGCTGGTATGCAATATGAATGTGCAGAGAAGACGGGGGGTCGTGTGTGTAAAAGATGGGTGGAGGAGGAGTGTGTGCGTGTGTGGTGGTGGTGGTGGCGGGGGGTTTCTCTGGATTGTTGCAGCAGCTGGTTGGCTGCTGGGCTGGTTTCCATGGCAACGTGTGTGTAAAAAAAGAGTACAGGCGCCGTCCCTCCGTCCCTCAGTCCCGTATTGATGCTCGGTACAAAAGAATAACGTTTTACAATTACAAGCCCTCCGCTCTTCTTCGGTCTCTTCTTCTCTCATTAACCCTCAACTCAAAACATGATTTCTTTTTTTTTCCCTTTTTTTTTTTTTTTACATAAAAAAAAACACACACACACACAAAAAAAAACAAAAAACAAAAACCTCTAATTGAAACTGCCAGATTTTGAAATGTGTGTTTTATTAATAGACAATATGCGGACTCTCGTACTGCAGGAATAAGAATTTTTGACTGATCTGCTCATCTAAATTCATATTCTCCACAGAAAGGGGAAACGGATTAGATTTTTTTTTTTTTTTAAGCCTTTCCTGGATTTGCTGCTGCTCATATTCAGTGGAAGGATTAATTTAGTGCAGTGCACGGGGAAACCCAGGGAAGAACTCTTGTGGTTCTGCTCGTAAAAAATAGTTCAGCAGGTTTGAAAAACCACCTACAGAGAGACTGTAGAAGGAAGTGATACCAAGTCACCCTCAACCCTGCAGCCAGCGATATTATCTCTGCCTGCTAACACAGTGAGGTGGTCTGTGTTGAAATCATTGATTTTGTTATTCAGACTGACTGACCCTTTGACAGGCCTCGCTTTACAAACTCCAGTTTTGTTCAAAAACACAGAACATGAATTTAAAATTCTAGCAGAGAGCTCAGCTCTTACAAAGAAACTACAGTACATCATAGTTTTAAAAAAGGCACCGACACGTTAACAGTCTGTGTCTGTCGTGTTGTTCCCGTCAAAGGTAGTTTAAACAGTTTCAGTCTTAATTTACTTGTGTTTTAAATATGCGCCGTTTGTTTGACGTTGAGGCCGGTCGAGGGAGAATTTATGTTGCTTTGCAATAAAGTTAAGCTCATCTTAAAAAATATGAAAGTTAGAAAATGAGTAAAATGACACAAAAGATGTTTGAAGTTTAATTAAAGTGTGAGAGCGTTTTAAAGCGCTGGAGGAAGCTCTTAAAGGATAGGGTGTGTGTGTGGGTGTGTGTGTGGGTGTGTGGGGGGGGGGGTGTTATCAAATTGTGAATGCACTAAGTGAGACACTAAAAAGATTATGGTTCAGATAAATTAGAGGATGTCGGGGGTTAAAAAGTATTTTAAGATTTTTCTAACATCAAATCTGTTAGCAGATTGGATGCAAAAACTTTTATTTTAATTTTTTCTATAAAGAGCTAAATAGAATAAAGGTTTAAAGGCTGCACAGGTAAATGAAAGAGGCCGGTGTTGTGCAGAGCGTCAGCCCTGAGCTACCTCTGCACTGCTTGCTGCAGGTTGGTTTTGGCAGGAAATCTGATGGATTGCTTCACATTGCAGGAGAGAAAAAGGGGCGCTGATCTCTGCAAACAAAGCAAACACCTGCGGATTTTTCTGGGGCCAAGTTGGAAGGATCTAAAGGCTGAGTAAACATTGCTATTAGCAGATTGTCTTCCTTGATAAAATGACCAGAAACCAACTGGATTCATGGGAAATGTGGCACAAAACAGAAACCGCTAATACGGTTTCTGGGAAGTTGCTCCCTCCCTGCATTAACTATGTTTTATAGTTCCAGGGAAATGAAATGCTGCCAGATATTTCTTCATTTAACATATCAGACAGCGTATTGCACAGCTGCAATACATTCACTGGCAACATTATTATTCCTATAATCCTGCATATGGTTAACACTACTAAGAAAAAAACAAACATTATTTAAGATATATTCGAAATTATTTAAATCCCAAGACGTTTTTCTTTCAGCTCGTAGTTGAGGTTTTGAAATTCAAAACATCGAGTACACGACGGGCTACGAGCAAAGAATAATATTTGGCTATTAAAGGAACTTCTGTTCTGTACTGCACAGGGAAATATAACTCCCATGAAACACTGCTGTAAGCCCAGCGGTACAGACATGAGAGGACAGTACAGGCCATTATAGTAACGTGGAGGACAGGACATGACAGTAGAACTCAATAAACAATACAACAAAAGGGCAGTGAAGGTCAGTACGGTACAGTAAAGAGCAGAGGAGGACAGTATAGGACATGAAAGGGAAGTATAAGATAGTACAGGACGGGGAGGACAGTTAAACGCACAATATGACATTTTTTTTTTTTACCACTCAGGGTCTTTCAATCAAACCAATAGCAAAAGACAGAGTTTGGCGGCGTCGTGCAAGAAGCGTGGGATCATGGGAGTCGTAGTCTTCACCACTATCCCCGTTAGGATTCCTTCAGTGTTCATCGTTTTGAAACATTTCCTCTGTTTGTTTCTCTGATCATTTCAGATCCAGATGTCCGAAGACTACAATCCTAAAATATGTTCTTTAAAACGAGATCTAAAAAGTGTCTGGTAAAAATGTGGCTTAAAACTGGGTGAAAAGTGACTTTATGACAGCTTCTGGCAGACAGCCACAATGCTGACGCATGCTAAACGGGATATTAAAGAAGAGTACAGAAGCAGAGTAAAGCACTGAACCCTACACAGGGAAGGAGCAAACAGTGTTTCTTAAATGTTGTACTGAGGAGCAGTGCATTAGGTACACGAGGTTTTAGAAGAAATGTTAATAATAAAATGTCAGTTATGCATAGTTCCTAAAATAATTATACTTTAATAAGTTCAATAAAAACATTTTACGAAATGTTGACGAAAATCAAGAAAATGGATTTGTGTTTAAGATGTAGCAGCTGTACAGAAGAAAACACAGAAATCATTTTTAAAAAGCCATGTTTCTATCTAAATTGTCAGCAACTTATCAAAATGACGCAGTACAACGCAAGTACAACGCAAGTACAACGCAAGTACAACGCAAGTACAACGCAAGTACAACGCCGTTTTAGTGTTAATGCAAGATGACGAAAAAAAAGTTTTGTCATGACATTTAACAAAAGAAATCATTTAAAATTAATCATTTAAGTGTTGTTAAATTACAAGATTGTTGTTTAGTAGAGGACAATACAGGGCAGTACACTAGGACAGTACACTATAGGACAGTACAGTACACTATAGGACAGTACACTATAGGACAGTACACTATAGGACAGTACAGTACAGTACACTATAGGACAGTACACTATAGGACAGTACAGTACAGTACACTATAGGACAGTACAGGACAGTACAGTACACTATAGGACAGTACAGTACACTATAGGACAGTACACTATAGGACAGTACAGGACAGTACAGTACACTATAGGACAGTACACTATAGGACAGTACACTATAGGACAGTACAGTACACTATAGGACAGTACAGTATAGGACAGTACAGTATAGGACAGTACACTATAGGACAGTACACTATAGGACAGTACAGTACACTATAGGACAGTACAGTATAGGACAGTACAGTATAGGACAGTACACTATAGGACAGTACACTATAGGACAGTACAGTACACTATAGGACAGTACAGTATAGGACAGTACAGTATAGGACAGTACACTATAGGACAGTACACTATAGGACAGTACAGTACACTATAGGACAGTACACTATAGGACAGTACAGGACAGTACAGTACACTATAGGACAGTACACTATAGGACAGTACACTATAGGACAGTACAGTACAGGACAGTACAGTATAGGACAGTACACTATAGGACAGTACACTATAGGACAGTACAGTACAGGACAGTACAGTATAGGACAGTACACTATAGGACACTACACTATAGGACAGGACAGTACACTACACTATAGGACAGTACACTACAGTACACTATAGGACAGTACAGTACACTATAGGACAGTACACTATAGGACAGTACCGTACAGTACAGGACACTACAGTACAGGACAGTACAGGACACTACACTACAGTACAGTACTCAATGCCTTCTGTAGTGCTGTAGTACGGAGCCCGGGAGTGGCCATAGAGGGAAAACATATATAAATGTGTGCGCACAAGATATAATTCATTACCTCAATTTAATTAAATCATTACAGCATTGAATTAATTCATGGGCACGAATGAAATAATTTTATAATTTTTGTAGAGCACAAGGACAAGTCCTCGCAGACACCCCCTGCTTCAGGCACTTGTCCTTGCTTGTAGATACTGTAGATATGGAAAGACACTCTTGGAATGAGCTTTACTTTAGCTTGAGGAGGAGTTACGCAGACATGTTGACAGCACTTGCTCTGCAAGGGATTATTGTTAATGAAAAGGCAATTAACGAGGATATTGAGAGGATTATATCGTCTGCAAAAGCGTGACTTGGAGACCGCTATCGACTTTATAGTTGGTCAATCGGAGGAAAACTTCCTGGTTACGAGTGGATGATTGAACTTGAAGCAGGTGAAATGTCCTTCATGCTTCGGGGAGAAAGGCTGTTCTTGTGCACATGAAATTAAACAGAATAAACCAAAAGGTGGGGACGTTTTAATTAAATTGCTGCCACAAATTTCAACTTGTGCACACCAATTGATAAACTGTCTGCGGCCTTGATTCCTTGATTTTTTTCCTCCCTGTGAAAGAAGTCACACATTGCAGATGTCTATGAGCTGTGAGCAGTAATAAATTATCTTCCCTTCTCAGATTTTAGATTCATTTTAGAGGCCTAAAGGGTGAAACTCTACAGTATGTCACAAGAAAACTGCAAAAAAAAAAAAAGGAAAAAAAAGAGAATTTGTCTAGCAGAAATAATTTTTTTCCTATCTCGCAAATCGCAGCAGCCGCTCAGGACAGTAGAGGACAGTGAAAGTGATTTATTCCTATTAACACTGCAATTTAACAAGCTGTAAACATGCAACATTTATGTTAATTAATAAACTGGGCGGCGTACAATAAAAAGGGATGTGCAAAATATGTCTTATTTATTGACAGATCATAATCATGGACTTTGGTCTCGACCACAAATTAAAGTTTTATATGTCCAAACTAATCCAAGTCTAAAAGAAAGTGCAGCGCTATCAGCACGTGTACAGTAAACACTGCGTTACACACACTAACACGGCCGTCTGCTGTTTTCTTGACTCTTTGTATTAAGTGTAGCAGAGTTCTTCCCTGTATTTAATGTAAATAGTATTCATGACTCTTTCTTCTGTGTGTTTAAGTGCAGAAATGAACAATTACACTCACTGAAAAACCCTTTAAAAGTGCTAAACACGCAGCGGAAGTTACCACACACACACTCTTTCTTTCTTGTTCTGCTTGTAAATTTCTAATAAAAAAAAGTAAATCAAGCTTCATTACTTAGTGAATGACGAACATGATGGATGTGATGGCCAGCCATAAATTAAAAAGAGTACGGGCGGTTGGCAGGCAGGCATCTGCTGCTGTGTTATCTGCACTTAAGAGTTTCTAATCTCCTGATATGTGATTGGCTGCGGAGGCAGACAGGCTGGGTGGATGAATAAATGGATAGATGGAGGGATGGGCCTTTAATCACGCTCGAGATAATGGACACAAATTGGTGACATAAGTCATATTTTAAAAATAAATTTTAAATATATTACTTTTATTCTGAACTATACTTCAATATGGGGCATTAATCTCAATTATTATTACTTATTATTATTGCTTTCTCCAAATTCATCAACCTCAAAGTGTTTGGCCTGCATGCTGCAAACACAAAGGGCATTACATGAACACTGGCACCTCCTGGTGGAGGAAATAATAAGTAAATACATCTATTATGTGTTGAACTATTTGGTAATCTTTCTGTTGACTGCAGAACATCTTCATGTTAGTAAATCATTCAATTCTAAAAATGTTTTTTTTTTTTTTTTTTAATAAGACAAAAATGCCAGTGTTGTTGAGATTATACACACACACACACACACACACACACACACACACACACA
>CALSBV010008443.1:0-10232 GCA_943590825.1 Bovichtus diacanthus | reverse complement strand
ACCACTGTAAGGAATCTCGGCGTTATCTTTGATCAGGATATGTCTTTTAACTCTCACATAAAACAAATTTCAAGATCTGCCTTTTTTCATCTGCGTAACATTGCAAAAATAAGGCACATCCTGTCTCAAAAAGATGCAGAAAAACTAGTCCATGCATTTGTTACTTCAAGGCTGGATTACTGCAACTCCTTATTATCTGGTTGTCCCAAAAAATCCCTTAAAACTCTTCAGTTGATTCAAAATGCTGCGGCACGAGTATTGACAAGAACTAGGAAACAAGATCATATTACTCCTGTATTAGCTGCTTTGCACTGGCTCCCGGTAAAATACAGAATAGAATTCAAAATCCTTCTCCTGACCTACAAAGCGATTAATGGTCAGGCTCCAGTTTATCTTAAAGATCTCATAGTACTTTATAAACCAACTAGAGCATTGCGCTCCCAAAGTGCAGGGTTACTTGTGGTTCCTAGGGTTTCTAAAAGTACAATGGGAGCCAGAGCCTTCAGCTATCAAGCTCCTCTACTGTGGAACCAGCTCCCAGTGTGTGTTCGGGAGGCAGACACCCTCTCCAAATTTAAGAGCAGGTTAAAGACTTTCCTCTTTGATAAAGCTTATAGTTAGGGCTGGCTCAGGTTTGCCCTGGACTAGCCCCTAGTTTACGCTGCTATAGGCTTAGACTGTCGGGGGACTCACTCCTCTCCTCTTCCCTATCTTTCTCGTTCTCCTCTCCCTCTCTATTTGATATGCATTCATGTCCCTTAAATGCATGTTACTAACTCACCATCCGGGGCATTATCCCCGGAGTTTCTGTGTTTCTGTGTCCCTTTAAAGATTTTTGTGTTGCCACTATTAAAGATTACTTTTGGACCGCGAATCGTGGCTGCACCTGTTGCCCTGGTCCTGCCTGACACCAGGAAGCCTTGACATCCCTCTGGATCCATCTTTTTTATATATATACCATCGTATCATGTTTTCTGTCGCATAGATTGTCCATGTTGTATTTTTAACTATGCTGTTTGTTCTGTACACACGTCACCTATTGCAGGGTGTCGTACTTTGTACAGGCTGTAAAGCCCACTGAGACAAATGTATAATTTGTGATATTGGGCTATATAAATAAACTTGATTTGATTTGATTTGAAAGTTGCCTAAAGTCATCTGAGCATTTGTATTTATTTTGGTTGTTGGCTCAACCAATTTCATTGACATGTGCACAGTTGCATACAAAATAATGATTGCCTATAGTGGGATTTGTCGGTAATGATTAGATATCTGTGTAAAAGATCTCAGCAGGAGGTGTCTTATAATATTCAGCAGGATTGCATGAAACATAAACGGGCCGGCGTGTGGTATTTAAGGGGTCTCTTAGCAGAAATGGAAGAATCATGGTGTTTTCCTTTGCTTAAAATGAGTGAATAACTGAATTATGTTGCTCCGATAGTATTGTTATAGTAAGCATGGCCTCTGAGTGACGCGAAGGTCCTGAAAGATATAAAGAGGTTTTGCACTCGGCGACTCGTTACCGCAGCCTCGTGAAGGGCTGAGCAGAGGGTATTCAGGTGGTTGCAATCTGCAACCGCAACGCTAGATGATGCTAAATCCTTCACACTGTCCCTTTTTATAGCAACATGTGGTTATATGGTTATATGGTTATACTATCAACGAGCACTGAAACATTAAAACAAAAGTGCTGGTTTATCATTTCAAGCACTATATAGCAGCCCTGTAATATCCCTACAGCGACTCAGAACATGGTAGATTCAGGGACCTTCGTCCATCACTGAAATTGAAATAGTCCTACTCTATTTCTCTGTCATCAATATTGGTGTTTATACCTTATGACTTTATCCAAATGCATCTTAGTTTTCTGTCTATAGCTATTTAACAGAGTTTATGATATTTTTCATGAATGAGTAATTATTATTAACATTCCGGGGAGCAGGGGAAGTACGTCTCGCTGCAATAATAATTTTTCTGCAGCTCGGAGGCGTGTTCATGCGTTTCAAGCAGGAAGAAATTCTTTGTATCATAGGTCAACATATCAGGAATCTGTTTACTGGTTGCGGGTACTCTTTGGCCCCACTGCGCCGCACAATCATAGCGGCCGCAGCTCGCTGAGGTAGGAGTGGCCACCGCAGCTTCCTACAGACATTTCCTGGTGTGAATTTGGCGTAAGAAGAGAGAAGAGATTTGTTTGCCAGTAACAGCTGTCGGTCACATTTGGTTGTGCACTAAAACTGAAACTGTAAGCAGAATATTCCTAACAAACTTACATCTGGATGCCCACACCAAGCATGGTGGTGTGGACCAGTGCAAATGAAGGATTCTGTGAAGACCCACGTGTGTAGTGAAATTAGAGCGCTCCGTCTTATTTGTCCATCTTGCTTTTGCTTTGTCATCTCTGCTGATGATGTAAATCAAATATGGCTGCAATGTTGGTAAAGCATACTGTAACTCTCCATTGGCCAGAAGGTAAACTCGTCACCAATTAATGACGAGCACTGATGCATAGGACAATGAGAGGACAAAAGACAAATGCAAATCCAGGAAAAGACTATCAAACAAGAAGAGATAGATCAGAAGGAGAGAGAGTCATTCTATTGTACCAGGCTCCCCTTCTGCTTTTTTCATCGTTTTTCCAGGTTACCTTGTATTGATCTTCCTCCGCCTGCACAGTGATGTTTGCACAGTGATGTTTGAACAGTGATTGGTTGACAATAGCACTCCTTTAAGTGCAGTCGATGAAAAATCCAATCTTGCTCAATTCTAGCTTGAATCACACAGCGATATGTTCTAATATGGACTGTGTCTGTCTGTCTGTCTGTCTGTCTGTCTGTCTGTCTGTGTGTGTGTGTGTGTGTGTGTGTGTGTGTGTGTGTGTGTGTGTGTGTGTGTGTGTGTGTGTGTGTGTGTGTGTGTGTGTGTGTGTGTGTGTGTGTGTGTGTGTGTGTGTGGTAATGTCAGTATTTGTATTTCTAGCTTCTTGTCAGAAACTTAAAAAAAATAATGTTTTGGAAGTGGAGGTATTTTTTACATCATTGAAACCCCTATTATTATATTATTGTTCTAAAAATGCATTGAACAAACGGCCATAATATATGATGTTTATTGATGTGTTGAACTACAATGGAGACGCTGCTGTTGTTGGAATCACTTCGCTGCCATGTCTTTTTGTCTTGTGGGTCATTTTCTCACAGCAGAGCTCAACAGCGTTCAGCGGCCGCTCTTCTTTCTCAGATTTGACAGTTTCTCAGCATTACATCAATAGTGGACTTTCAAATGAGTTCTAATTTACTTTTAAATGGACCAGTCAATGACCACACTGGCAGTGTTCGTCACTATGAGCAACTAGGAGTGGGTGATCTGGATAAAATCCTCCTTTACTGTATGTCATTTTAGATTTTGATACCCTTATATTTAGTGAGTGTGTATCTTTACGCCGCACAACCCTACACACAGCCCCTTTTTCCTTTCACATAGTCATTTTATAAATTTTTGATATAGAAAAACACACAAAATTTGAACTTTGCTGAATTTTATATTGAGGTATATCCCTTGTGAGTGTGATTGTGTGTGTGCGCCACGGTATGGAAGTAAATTCCCATCTGGCTACATGAAATGAATATTCTGTCTGCCTTCGGTGCTGGTATCCACCCTCAGAGGGTGACTCAAAGGCTTTTTGTTCGCCAGCTTCCATTTAGCCCAAAATAACTTGATCTCAGCCCTATTTTCATTTCTCCTTCCGCCTACACACAGCATCAACCCAGCCTGCCTGGCACATATGGCTCTTTGAAAAATGTAGCAGGAGGTGGCGGTAAATGACGGCTTGGGTTCAGCTGTCAATCTCTCATCTGTTTTTATTTTATTTTTTTTATCCCTTCTATATAATCTTTGTGGACTTTGTGTCCGTTCATCAATTTTCCTTTTCTCATATTACCGTAATTTCCGGACTATTCAGCGCATCTGAATGTAAGCCGCACCCACTGAATTTTTAAAAATGTATTTTGTACATAAATAAGCCGCACATGTCTATAAGCCGCAGGTGCCTACCGGTACATTGAAACAAATGAACTTTACACAGGCTTTAACGAAACACGGCTTGGAACAAAAATAAATAGGCTTTTAAACGCCTTCAACTTGAAAGCTGCATCATATGCCTTTCTCCGTGTCTTTGCCATGATGAGGGTGACAACATGACCGTAACCAGAATCGTGACCATTCATAATGTCCGCTGTTTAAAATGTCCGCTGTTCATGATGTCCGCTGTTCATAATGTCCGCTGCTGAAGACATTCCAAGAACTAATAATGCAATTGAAGGTTGGCATAATGTTTTTAGAGGTTCATTTGGTACACTGAATGAAACACCGAGAAATTTCGTAAAAAAGTTAATTACCGTAATGAATGGGAAGTTTGAGCGCGCTCGATTTACGTCACATTATGCGACGGTGCTCAGTTTTTTGGCGACATGAAGCTTGTGAAAGCGGGAAAAATTCATAAATTAGCCGCGTCATTGTATAAACCGCGAGGTTCAAAGTGTGGGAAAAAAGTAGCGGCTTGTAGTCCGGAAATTACGGTACTTTGTTTTTCTTGCCTCTCCTTCCAGAAATGTACACTCAAGTTCCAGTTGTATAAATAGCTAATCTCCAGTTCGGAGAATGATGTGTTCTTGCTCTTCATGGAGATCTCTGTGAAACTGATAAGTAAATCTTAGCCTATATTTGTGCAGGAAATCATCACGATGACAATTTGATGACGCCAGTTGACAGTCTGATCCTGTTCTGATTAGTGGCTTTAGTTGTCTTCAAGTAGCTCTTTCTTTTAAATTCTTCCTCAGGACACGGTCACACAAATGAACTACAGTGGTTCTGTTCATAACTGGTCTTTGTTGGATTAGATATAGTTCTGATTTGGGCATCATGACTGGTTGGACCAAGTCAGTTCCAGTCTTGGCCAGTTGGTGCTGACAGTCGGTACATACAATCATCGAGGGTGTAGTGTTGAAGGATTCTGATGTGTTGACTTATGATCTAGTTGCTTCCCAAAAGAAACACACCAAACAAACAAGTTTGTGGTTTTAGGGAGTTCATGCTATGAACTAATCTTGGTGGGGAGTCGGTGAGAGATCGTGTACTAGTTGACGGGAGTTGGAATCTCTGGGAACAGTGCGATCCTCCGTGTACCCGCCGAAGCTCAGAAACACACCCACCAAACCACATAACAATCAGTTATGTGGTACAGTTAACCTGTTGTATTTTCTTTCTTTCATCTGGAAAAAACTGAAATGTAACGATGACAATTTATGGTTTTAGTGGGACAGTGGTTTTAGTTGATATTATTTCTTGACTTACAGTTTATATTCCAGTTGGCAGGTTGGTGAGCACAGGTTTGGGTTTTCGGTCTCTATGTAGATGTGAGGGTACCAAAAAAAAGTCAAACTCACTATGAAGACATGTCATTTTTACATTTCTGTTTGGATACAATGTGTTAGTATGTTTTTGCACATGTAGTTTTTTTTACCTGGTCAGAGCCAGGATATAGGTTTCTCCCTGCACCCGCTCTTTAAGCTAAGCTAGGCTAATCACGTCCTTACCCGAGCTCTCTACTTAACACTTTCACTCTCAAAAAGAATGCATGAATGTCTTTCCCAAACTGCACAATATCTTTTATAAAGCTAATTTGTATGACTGGGACTGCAGATAAACATGTTTATTGCAGAATTAAATACAAGTGTTAGATTTGTTACAAATAGAAAACAAATTTTTCCAGTTTTGATTACATTAGTTATTTTTCAAGTGTGCACTGCCATGAGGAAAGCTGTAACATTTGCCACCCCCTCGGATTTAATGTGCCGATGTGCTCCGCAGTGGCCAGTGCCATCAAAGTGATGGGAAACTTCTACTCAAAGATCATGTTTTGTATCAGTCCGTCTGGGAATACTCCCATTGAGAATGACTCTCCTCCAGCTACTCAGACTTTATCATATTTAAGTCATATTTGATGTAATCAGATGTATACTGCTGCAAATAGAAAAAGAAAATGCCGCCCCTTTAAGCCCCTGTTATTTGGGTCCTTGTATAGTAATGTTTGACTTCACTAACGCATCATTTGAAGTGAATCACTTCCTCCCTCGATTCAGTAGCGTTTTATTTTTAGACACAGTGTGAGTACAATGTCTTTCCAGTGACACCGAGTAATTCAGAACTTCCTACCCATAATTGCCCATATAGCAGACATCCTGTGTATAAGCCAGGGGTGTTTTCAATCTAAGAAAGACATTGATTCAAAGAAGAGAAACTAATGATGTTCATTTACACTACTCATTATGTAAGTCTGGTAAATTACACATATCCAAAAGCCTGTGGCCTTGTTTTTCCATGTCTCTTTTTCTTCTCTATGAAAAAAACAAGGGTAATGAGGATATAGATGCTTCTGTACATCCATGTGTGTTCCTGTCCATGGACATGGCTTAATGTCAGTCTATTGGTTTGCGTCGTCAGCAGTGAGGTTTCATAAATAAATTATAACATTTCCCACACATGAGCAGGAAAGGTTGTGTGTGGGACTCTATCGCATCTCTTTTGACTGACATTAAGAATTAGACAGTAAAAACAGGAATGTGCATCACTCTCTCATTTAATCACCATTCAATTGTATATTATTACTAGTATCACTGTATCGATATGTCACACACTTTTTAATGAGCTTGATGAACTGCCATTGTAAACAGAGGATACAGGCATAATTGCAACGCAACAGTTGGTTGCCACAC
Organism: Bovichtus diacanthus; assembly: GCA_943590825.1. Lineage (NCBI taxonomy): Eukaryota > Metazoa > Chordata > Actinopteri > Perciformes > Bovichtidae > Bovichtus > Bovichtus diacanthus. The sequence continues at coordinate 3,462 of CALSBV010008443.1, read as the reverse complement.
TCCAGCCCAGACGAACAGCACTAACTGGGCAAACACACACATGTTCATTTAACTGAACCAAATGTGTGTGTGAAAGCACCCTTAAAAATGTGTAGTGTTAATGGTGAATTCGCTGGGTGATGTAATATTTACATCAGAATGTTGCTTATTCTGAAATTCTGCAAAAACCTGGATTATGTTCAGTGACGTTAAAATTGTACTTTTTCCACAATATCTAGGCATGGCAAATACGGCATGTTTAATGGGTAAAAAATAGGGTTCCAACAACAATATGTATTAAAGAAATACATATTTTTAATGGTCTGAGTGGGAATGAATAGTGGAAATAAAACAGAAAGATTTAACCGTGGGGAAAATACGAATTACAATGAATAATAATAACAATTACATTTTGAAAGACATATTTCCAAACAAGCAACCACAAAACCCACAGTTTGTATGTGATATCTGGAAGAAATATTCTCATGGAACTCCAGGGGAGAAGGGGGGTGAGTTACAGCTAACCGGGAGTTACTGAGGCTTGTTAGCAGCCCTTCCACCAGTGGAGCTGTCATGGTTGTGTTAAGCAGTTGTGTCACTGGCCAAGTAGGACAGAGGAAACTCACACTGACATGCACACGCACATACCTATCCCACAACTCCACCACAAATGCAAGAGTGAAAGTACACACACGGCCATGCATGCAGCATACACATCACCACTGTGGCCCTGCATGGCCATTCATCTGTAATAAAACTGCCTTGCGAGCAGTCTGAACCCTGGAGCCCTTTTCCCATAGTCGCCTGAGATGTGAACTCACTGTTATATAAGATCCGAGAGAAGGGACTTCTTACGCTACTGTTACCTGCACTGCAATGCAGGCTGATTAGACGGGTTTGCCTAGAACACTGAGTCGAAATAAAAAAAGAAAGGCTTTGAAGTGGAAAAGGTCCCTCTGCTGCCTTTGTTCATGTTTATATTTATTGGTTCTAGTTCTTGAATCAACCACCCACTTTTTTAATGTAGTCTAGTGATTTAGAGGTTTGGTGTTGGTTGACAGGTAAGGTAACAAGCAACGGCTTGATCTTGGTTACTAGATGAGCCGCTCAGAGCCTTTGTGTGTGGGACTTAAGTGTGTGATATTAAATGTGTGCTCACATTACACCTACACATGTTGATTCCATCTCCAGTCAGCTCAAACACCAAACAGATCCAAGCATGCGCTTCCTGTTCCATCTCCAGTCCACTCCAGCAGACTTTCAGATCAGAGTTCATCTGTATTCAATTTTGAACATGCGGATGTGCACGGCCAATAGAAACACTGATGCTCGACAGTATGTTTGAAAGGGTGGTGTGAGCCATCACCCCGTTTAGTGCAACATTACACTACTAGACTACACACTGCAGCATTGTTCTTTTAGGTTGGTTAAAGTCTGTAATCGTAAATTCACAGTCCCTTTAAGACCTCTCCAAGAAAACGCTTGTTCTTTGTTAGCAATGTAATCAGAACCTTTGTGTGTAGGACTAAAAACTAGACCGAGCCAATGAAGGCCATTGTGTGCAGGACTAAAGGTGATGATAATAATACATATAATTATTAATATTCAAGTACTACACCTCACAGAAGGCTTTAACAATGTGTCTACCTGTAGGTTTTGAATGCTAATAAAATAATAGTTTTTTTTGTGTTTTGTGTAATTTAGCTCAAGTAAACATTAGTATAAAAAAGTAAGAAATAAAAGAGAAATTGCTTCTGGTTTGGATAGCAGGCCCTCAACAACTAATGTTTCAAAGAATATGGCACTTGGAAATTCAAAGCTTTTCAAAATTGAAGCCGCTCATCAGCATTTGCCAAACAATATCCTCTTTTTTAACCAGACCAGGCTGTTACAACACTCCTGTTTTATCTGTACAAAAGAACAGTCTTTCCAAGTTATACAGGTACAGCTGTATTCCAAAAGCCAGTCTAAGCCTGCCAGCTTCCACCACGCACTTACTGGAACCACTGTGCATTTTTTCTTTTGGTAACATCATGTAGCACATCAATTTAATTTTTACTCACAATAGAATGTCGGTGGTTCAGGGGTAAGAGCTGAATGTGATGTCTTATTCTGTCTGTGGGAAAGACTGACAACCTGTTTAGGGTCTACCTGCCTCTCTCCCAGTGTATTCTGGGATAGGCTCCAGTCCCCAATCCTGCACAAGATAAGCAGCTATATGGGTTGGTTGGTTGGTTGGTTGATTGATTGATTGATTGATTGATTGATTGATGAATAAATCTGAAATCAAAATAAAGTGATATGTTAAGGTTTAAAAACAAAATCAAAAACGTATTACTTGAAACAGAAACATGTTTGTTCCTCCTTGCTGGTTGTCTAGTTTCCTAATTCTCTGCACATCCTTAATGTTGATTGTGATGTTTAAGAATAAAAATTAGTATTAAATAACAAATTAATCAAATCTGAAGGAAGTCATGGGGCAAAACTTTGGTCCCATTAAAACAGGACTGTGGGGCCCATGGGGATACTATAATTAAAGGTCAAAAGTTGAAAGGTCCTAACATTTACAACACTAATATGATTTAATTAAACCCAGAGGGTTTATCATTGCCATGGTAGGACTTTTTTGTTGGACTTGTTGCCTTCCATTAACTGTGTCTTTCTGCTCCTCTCTCTCCCTGTCTTCCAGAGTCTGCAGCTCTCCTCTCAGGGACAAACCTCTGCAGCCCTTCTCTGGTCACAGGCCTGCCTGGCATCTCTCATCCATACCATTCCTCTTTCCATCCACCCATCCTTCCCCTGTCATGAAAGGCCTGTCCAGCAGTCGGAGTCACCATCACGTGGTCTCCTATGAACCTTCATATGATCTACTGGGTCACCATGTTGACCGCAAGCCATATTTGATCAGTCAGAATGACATGCCTGTGCCCATTCCCATGCCGCATCCAGCTGAGCTGTCCTACTACAATGCTCAGCGTAGCCCGTACCCCTCTGACAGCAACAGCATCGTCCCATATGGAACCTTCCCAAGAAGGTGCCACTCCACCTCCTCATCTCACCATCCTGAGGTAAAGGATGAGGGTATGGCCATGGTACCATATATAGGAGGAGGAGGGGGAGGAGGTGGTGGAGGAGGCTATGGAGGTAAAACGCCCACCCGGGTACCAGCAAACTTTGCGGACCCGTTTGAGCGTCAACAGTCATTTTCCAGAGATGGCTACCATACACTGCAGTACAAACGAGGAGTACTGGCCCACACTGGGGGGATGGGGGCCAACAACATCAACAATGACAGCCCAGGGAGAATTCGTCACCTGGTCCACTCAGTCCAGAAACTCTTCACCAAGTCACATTCATTGGAGGGGCCACACCATTCACAGTCCTCCAAGGGGGCCAATAATGGGAGCGTTAATGGTGGTGGTGGTGGTGGAGGAGGTGGTGGTGGTGGTTCAAGGGCCAGTCTAGAAGGTGAAACTCCACCAG
>CALSBV010008442.1:0-14614 GCA_943590825.1 Bovichtus diacanthus | reverse complement strand
AGGAAGGAAGGAAGGAAGGAAGGAAGGAAGGAAGGAGAAAAGGAAAGAAGGAAGGAAAGGAGTAAGAAAAGAATAGAAGGAAGGAAGCAACACACAACAGCTATTGCACATCTGTCTATCCTGGGAGAGGGATACATCCTCAGTTGCTCTCTGTGGCAGTGGGGTGTGGTGACAGTGTTGGCTGCTGGGGATGAGATTGGAGTGGCTCAGCTGGAGATCAAACAGCTGGACGGAATCAGGTAATCAGTCACACAATAAAAGCATGGTGATGACCTGGTTCTGTTCTTGCAGAAGGTTGGGGAGAGCGAGAGAATTAAAGAACGGGCTGCTGCGCTGGAAAAGGCTCTCCAGAATTGGTGTGCTGTTGTGTCTGAAAAGATCGCCACCTCCTTAATAAACAGTTTTGTTTTCCTGAACTTATTTTTTCAGGAAGGAAGGAATAAAGGAAGGAAGGAAGGAATAAAGGAAGGAAGGAAAGAAGGAAAATGGGTGGGAGGAAGGAAAAGAGGAATGAGGGAATGAATAAAAGTATGAAGGAAAAAAAGAGAAAGGAGTTAATGTTAAGTTATTAACTTAAGTTGTTAAGTTAAATCAAAGAAAGTAGTGAGGAAGGAAAGAAAGGAGAAAAAGGGAAGGAAGGTAAGGAGGAAGAAACGAAGGAAAGAAGGAAGGGAGGAAGGAAAGGAGAAAGGAGGGAATTAAGCTTATGAGGATAAAAAGGTAGAAATGAACAAAAGAAGGAAGGATGGAAGGAAGACATGAAGGAAGAAAGAGATGAAGGAAAGACAGAAGGAGGTGCCAGATGACACTGCGATTGTGGGGTGTATGAGGGGTGGACAGGAGGGCGAGTACAGCCTGGAGTCTGGTGTTGGGCTTTGTGACATGGTGAAAGTTGAACCTCAGTCCTGCTCAATAGTATTTGTATTTGTTTAAATATCTATTATCATGCATATTTGAACATTTGCATTTGTTTTAATGCACATTTTAAGTTTGGTACATTCAGAAGTCATTCACATCGTTACACATTTTCTGTTATTTTCAGTACTCTGTAGTTGTTCTATTCTAACCTGTGCTGCACCTATCCCTGTAGAGATCTACTTTAAGATACACCAACAGTGAGATCCCATCTATCCAAACGACTTCACCTGCACCTGCATGTGAGTTCTGATCAACGGCTAGAAAATATTAATGCACACAAGGGATGTCAGGTATCTAACTATGTGCATTTGAATTGAGAGGAATCTTCTGCTAGACTGTGAGCATATTGTTTACTAAGTTTATGTGTATTTGCTTTTAGCTGAAATGGTAAACGGACTGCATTTATATAGCGCTTTACAACACATCAGCATACAGAGGCTACTGTACAAGGTGCCACATGCTCATCAGAGATAACCATCCACACACACTCTGTTGACCACCGTTGGCCATGCCATCGGGAGCAATTTGGGGTTCAGTATCTTGCCCAAGGACACTTCGACATGCTGACTGCAGAGGCTGGGGATCAAACCACCGACCCTCCGACTGGTGGACAACCACTCCACCTCTTGAGCCACAGCTACCGTTTTGTTTGTACTGTACTGTAACTGTATTTTGTTTACTGTTAGTCTTCATAGCTGTTAAATTAGTTTCAATTGCTAGCCATCAGTCAGGGCCATCTGGGTGACTGATTGCAGTGGGTGTCGCTAACACAGCTGAAGTTAGATAAATACACACTATAGAGATACTAGATTCAGACTCAGGAAGACAAAGACAATGGAGTCTTTCGCAGGAGTCATTGTGGGAGGATAAGTGGGAAGAAAAGCCAACATTAACTGGGCAAAGTATCTTGTTCTGCTTGCTCTTCCCTCTCCTTATTCAAATGTGTATATTTCCCATTCCTGTTCGTGTGTCCTCTCATAGATATTACAGGCCCCGCACATGCTCGCAACACCACCGTAACCTCTCTGCTTTTGTCCAGCCTACCCGCATTTCACGTACCCAACACCTTGTCACAGGGGGCCTGTGGAACTGCCTGTTAGCTACTGACAAGATTGAATTCATCTTGGGCTATGCCTATCAGAAATCCCTTGACTTCCTTGCTCTCACTGAGACTTGGATCACACCAGATAACACTTCCACCCCTGCTGGTCTCTCCACAGCCTACTCCTTCACCCATTCACCCAGACCCACTGGCAGAGGTCGACTGATCTCACCCAGTTTTTCTCTCTACCCATTGCCAGACTTCACTCCTTCATCTTTCGAATTTCATGCAGTCACTTTGACTAAGCCCGTTACACTAAACATTGTTGTTCTCTACCGTCCTCCGGGTCCTTTGGGGGAGTTATTGGAGGAATTGGACGTTCTCCTATCTAACATCCCTGAAAATGGCCCTCCGCTCGGACTTCTGTGTGACTTCAACATCCAGTCAGAGAAGTCAACATACTTATTATCTCTCCTATCCTCCTTTGTTCTCTCCTTGTGTCCATCCCAAACTATTAACAAAGCTAGCAACCACCTCAACCTCATATTCACCAGAAACTGCTCTACCTCGAACCTCTCTGTAACCCTGCTTCACATCTCGAATCACTTTTCATATCCTATTCCCCCTCTCTCAATCTAACAAACCTAACTTCCCTAATATTGTACCTGTCTGCCGTAACCTTTACTCCGCCTCTCCCTCCTCTCTTGCCTTAGCTGTCTTCTCAGCTCTCCCTTTATCTGACTTCTTCTCACTCATGCTTACCAACCCTGCCACAAACATTCTCCTCTCTACTCTGTCCTCCTCTCTGTCCTCTCACTTTGCGGCAGGTTCGCCAGTCCCTTCCAGCTCCCTGGTTGGCTCAGTGCGTGCTAACAGAACCATCCTATGGGCAGCTGAAAGAAAATGCTCGAAATCAAAACACCCTGACAACCTCCTTGCCTTTCAAATTCTTCTCCCCTCTTTCTCTTCCTCTATTTTTGAAGCATTCTTTCTTCCAATCTAAAATTCAATCCTCCTTCTCCAACCCCCAAAAATTCTCCTCTTTCTTCGCCACCCTCCTGAATCCCCTCATTCCCCCACCTTCTTTTTCCCTTCTACCATGCCACCTTGTCAACTACTTCGTAAAAAAAAATAGATCACATACGCTCTTCATTTTCTAACTTACTGACTGACATTGACTGTTCACCATTCACATCACTTCCCCTCCACTCTCACTTGTTTCTCCCCCATCTCTCCAAATGAAGTTCTAACCCTTGTTACCTCAGCCGGCCCAACCACCTGCCCTCTGGACCCTATCCCCTCACCTTCTCTCACCGTCTATTGCTCCCGACCTTCTTCCTTTTCTCACCCATCTCATCAACACCTCCTTAACAACTGGTCGCTTTCCAAACCCTCTTAAAGAGGCAAGAGTGAACCCTCTCCAAAAGAAACCCACACTCAACTCTTAAGTGATCAACTACAGACCTGTCTCTCTCTTCTTCCATTTCTTTCCAAAATACTTGAGCGTACAGTCTTCAATCAGATCTCGTCTTACCTTCACCAGAACAATCTTTTTGAAACCAATCTTGTTTAAAGGCAGGCCACTCAACTGAGTCTGCCCTTCTTTCTGTCACTGAGGAATTTCACACTGCTAGAACTGCCTCCCTCTCTGTTGTCATCCTTCTAGACCTTTTTGCTGTGTTTCCACACAGTGAACCACCAGATCCTCCTTTACACCCTTCAAGCACTGGGAGTGTCTACTCTCTCCCTGGTCAAATCCTATCTGAAGGACCGCACCTACAGGGTAACTTGGAGAGGGTCTCTGTAGGACCCCTATCAACTCACCACTCGGGTTCCTCAGGGCTCCATCCTGGGTCCCCTCCTCTATTCTCTGTACACCAATTCACTTGGCTCTGTCATTCACTCTCGTAGGCTTCTCCTACCACATCTACGCAGATGACAATAAACTGATTCTGTCTTTTCCCAGGACACCATCTGAAACCCAGATGGTGTCACAAATCTCTGGCTGACATCTTTAAGTGGATGTCCACACACCACTTGAAACTGAACTTTGACAAGACCAAATTGCTTTTCCCTCCATCCAAGACCTTACTATCAACATCGGCACCTTGGTTTTTTACCCGACTCGGACAGCAAGGAATCTGTGTGACACTGGACGACCTCAATGCCAGCATCGCTGCAACAGCCTGCTCCTGCAGATACACACTTTACAATATCAGGAGCATACGTCCCCTACTGACCCAGAAGGCGACACAGGCTCTGGTCCACGCTCTTGCCATCTCACACCTTAACTACTGCAACTCCCTCTTGGCTGGACTACCTACATGTGCCATCCGACCTCTACAGCTCATCCAGAATGCAGCAGCCCGACTGGTCTTTAACCTACCCAAGTTCTCCCACACTACACCGCTCCTCTGCTCCCTTCATTGGTTAGCAGTGGCTGCCCAAATCTGCATCAAGACACTGGTGCTGGCCTACCATGCGGTGAATTGATCAGGCCCTTCCTAGATCCAGGCCATGGTCAAACCATACACCTTAGCTTGCTCACTTCGCTCTGCATCGGGTCAATCGGCTCGCTATTCCCTCACTGCGAGTGAGACCCAGTAACCCCTCAAATAAAACCTGCCTGTTTGCTATCCTGGCTCCAAAATGGTGGAACGAGCTCCTAATCTCACCTTTATCTGAGAGGACTCTGTGGAGGATGTTGGAGAGGTGCATCTTCTTCTCTCGAACACCTGCACTCAGATACTCCCTGTCCAACAGGTCCAGGAACAGACGAAGCTCACACACTAGCTCCTCCATCGCTGCAACACACACACACACACACGCCATTATAACATTATTATTTCACATTTATCACATATTTTATAATATACACAACAGCAATCGATAACTCATGAATAACAGGAAGCATGGAAATATTTCTACAATGAAGTACAACACGGCACAAGCAGGGCTGTCACGATCATGAACTTAAGTTAACGATTAATTGTAATACAAACAAACTCATTTGTCTATTTCTGTTCAATTTATGCTACACAGCAGTGCTGCTGTTTTTGGCTATGCAACTAGACCTAAATCCATGTTGTTAAATTCTATGGCTGCTCATTGAAATATTGCGATCATTGGCAAAGGAATGTTAATCAATCTTCAAATAGTTTGCTGAAACCAAGTTTCACCTCCCTCTGCTGCACACATTTATTTTAAATAGCTTGTTCTAAAACTTTTTGGCTCACCCAATGTAACGAAAATGTGGTTCAAGACAGTTAAACAATGTTGATTTTATTTTCAAAAGTTAATATGCAACAGAGAACACAAAGCCTGTGGGTAACCATTCCTAATTCAGCTTCCAGACCGTGGTCGGGAGACTTTGTTTGTCTCCAGGGCCAGTTGATCCTTACTTTGGTGTTGCATATTGTTAACGTTACTGTTATTTTATTCTCTGCTCTGATTGCCAACACCAGTCTGTTTTGAGCACATCCATCGTCACTCGACCATATTGATTTGACATTCCAAAATTCCGATTCCAAAGGAATCATTAATAAAAAGATGTTTTGACTCTGCTCATCGGTTTCTAAAGCACAAAAGTCCTGCAGTACGCCATCATGGACCGAAGGTTTTCTCCTCTGCTCCGTCTCGCCAAGAGCTGTTTGCTGTCGGAGCATCCACCTATCTCTCTTTCGTTCAACCAACCTGCACACAGTACGCACACACTTTTTGTGATTATTTAATAAGTAAACTCAATAATCAATTAATGCATCCAGGGACACTGATTATTTTTTCCCAGCTAATTCTACATTGTGGACATCAAATCAAATCCTTGATGAAATCAGCAGAGGAAATCTAGGGAACATTAACTGTTAGCTGTTATTGGTCGTTGGAGGTTGCATTAAATTACATGAAGTGTAATCTTGTAAAATGTAGTTTTTGGCAAGAAACTGTAATAAAAACAGTACAGTAAGCCTCTCTATCTCTTAATTTACAGGTTCCATAAACAGTATAAAGTGAATTGTGAATGTGAATATGAATCGTGTAGCCTAAAATGACCAGCACTTGACCAGTTTTGACCCCCTCAAAGAATCGGAACCTAGAATCATTAAGAACCTGTATCAATAAGCAGAACCCAAACTGGAATCAGAATCAGAATCAGAATCGTTAAAATCCAAACAATACCCAACCCTACTTTTCCACATGACATTGGAACCTCAGCACACTTTATTTACCTAGGGCAGTGTTTCTCAAAGTGGGGGGCGCGCCCCCCAGGGGGGGCGCAGAGGCATGACAGGGGGGGCGCGAGCGACCGGGAGAAATGTGTGTTTTTACGCGGGTTTTATGTGCTGAACGCACACCCATAAAACAAAGCGCGCGGTCACGCCCCCTCGCTCTCGCTCCCGCTCTGGTTTCATTCAGCTCCCCGCGCTTGGCAAGGCGGTAGTAAAAGGCAAAAGCTGTCCGCTTTTTGTCAGTGAACAGAATGGAGGCATTTTTGACAGGTACTAAAAGGAAGGCCACCGATGCTTCGTGTGACGGTAATAAACCAAAAAACAAGTTGAGAAAATATGACGAGGCATATCTCGCTCTTGGCTTCACAGCGAATGTTGTGGGAGGTGAGGAGAGACCCCTGTGTGTTGTATGTCAGAAACCCTCGCAGCTGATAGCATGAAACCCAGCAAACTGAGAAGACACATTGAGACATCACATCCCAGTCACGTCAAGAAGCCACTCGACTTCTTTAAGAGAAAACTCGAGGAATACCGTAAGCAGGAGACGCAAATGGTAAAAGCTGCATCAGTGAACAGCAAAGCACAACTAGCATCATACAAGGTCGCATATAGAATCGCCAAGTGTAAGAAACCACACACGATAGCTGAGGATCTCATCCTCCCCGCTGCTCTCGATATGGTTTCAACAATAATTGATGAGACAACCGCCGCAAAATTGAAGTGTATCCCCCTGTCCAATGACACCATTGCAAGACGTATATGTGACATTTCGAATGATCTGGAAGAACAACTCACGGAGTCACTGAAAAACAAACGTTTTGCAATACAAGTGGATGAGGCCACTGACAGCAATAAAGACTGTTTGCTTATTTGCTATGTTCGATTTGTAAATTCCCAGTCACTGATTGAAGATCTGCTGTTTTGCAAATATATCAAAAACAGAGCGACAGCTGATGAGCTCTTCAAAATGATTGACAGTTATCTGACAGAACATGGACTGAAATGGGAGAACTGTGTGGGATTTTGTTCTGACGGTGCGCAGGCCATGGCAGGGAAAAAGAGGGGGCTACAGGCGCTCATCAAGGGGGTCTCGCCAAACGCGCAATGGACGCACTGTGTCATTCACAGAGAGGCGCTAGCGTCAAGACAGCTTAGCCCTGAGCTGAATGAGGTTTTGACAGATGTTATAAACGTGGTGAATTTCATCAAAACCCGACCCCTGAAAGCGCGCCTGTTCTCTGCGCTGTGTGAGGAGATGGGAGCTGACCATTCTGCGGTGCTGTTTCACAGCGAGGCAAGGTGGCTCTCGCGAGGGAAGGTGTTGTCGCGAGTCTTCGAACTACGAGAGGAGATTCGGGTGTTCTTGGAGGAGGAGAGCATGAATGAAGCTGCAAGCAAGTTCAATGATGAACAATTTCTTATGAAACTGGCCTATCTCAGCGATGTCTTTGGAAAGCTGAATGAATTAAACCTTCAGCTTCAAGGTATGTTGATATTTTTTGTCTTCTAGTATCTGTCATGTCTACTCTAAACTTTATGCTGTTCTGTTTAGTAGTGTCTGTCTGTTTGTCACTAAATGTAATATGCATTGATTACAAAAGGACCCCAATTGAAACAAGCCATTGGCTTTCTTGGGGGTTTTAATCCTATTTAGTTGACCTTGTACTTACTGTCATGTGATTTTTTTTCTGCAAACATCTAAATAAAGTATTCTATTCAATTCAATTCAAGGCAAATATAAATACCTACCTGACCTGGCAAACAAGATCACTGCATTCAGTCGAAAGCTGAAGATGTGGGACAGGCGCCTTGATGAACAACAGACTGATGCCTTTGAGAACCTGACTGAGTTTGCTGAAAGCAGTGTTTCTCAAGTCACCACAGTGATCCCCTGTCTCAGGCAGCACATCTCTTCCCTGAGAGGATTCTTTTTAAAATACTTCCCTAACAACAGTTCTCAGTATGACTGGGTGGTGGATCCATTCAATGCAGCAGGTTGGTATTTTATGTTATTGACTGACTAATTATGACATTTGTTTATGTTGTACATTATATAATAATAATAATAATAATAATAATATGCTACTATCTAGCTGGAATGGATTGTTGTAAAACTGAAATTTTTTGTGTTTAATTTGCAATTAATTACAAATAAAGTATCTCTATCTGCAGCACCTGCCGATTTCAGCTCTGCTGAAGAGGAGCAACTCATCGAGATGACCTCTGACTCCACCCTGAGGCTGAGGTTTACAGCTCAGACACTGAGTGAATTCTGGCTTGGTGTGGAGAGGGATCATCCAGTCATAGGGCGGAGGGCTGTGGGCATCCTTCTTCCCTTCGCCACATCCTATCTCTGTGAGATTGGATTTTCAGCTGTTGCTTCACTGAAGACAAAGCACAGGTCTAAGCTCAACATTGAGCATGACTTGAGAGTGGCAGTATCAAGCCTGCAACCTCGGTTTGAAAAGATGTGTACATGGCCCATTTCATGACTATTTTGTTGGGGCGAGGGGGGGCCTGAAATATTTTCGTCCGCCAAAGGGGGGCCTGACAGAAAAAGTTTGAGAAGCACTGGATTAGGGGTTCTGAATTTGGTCATGTCAATTTTACTGTATAACCAATTAAATCCTGTCAAGTCAGCCTATAGTAAATGAAACGTGTACTTTTGTGAGAAGAGACAATGATAGCACACCATGTAAATAATCTGCGCTGCATTTAATAGCAAGTAATAGTAGTTTCCAGACACGACAGGCAGCACTGGGCATTCTGTTTAAAGTTGTATTGACTACTGAGTGTATTTTAGACATTCTTTAAGGTAAAAAAAAAAAAAGAAATGCAAGAGGACCTGTCACCAAGTTATAAAAAATGCAGTGGAGGACCGTAATATAATATACATTGTCAGTTTACTTCTTACCTCTTACAGTACTCCTGATGAGTGAACAGAGGTTTCTTTGACTTGTTCTCTGCTTCTCTGGCCAAAACCCTGACCTCGGACACCTTCAATGCAAATTAATTAAAATGAAAGAGTTAATTGGATCAAACATGTATCAGACATGTTGTTAAAAGTGACAATTAGAATTCCAGTGAGCTTACCTTGTCATCTTCCCACTGGAAAAAGTTGCAGTCTTTTCTGTCTCTACAGGCAGAGCAGGTATAAAACCTCCTGCCTTTCTCACCTCCTTTGCTAACTTTCTCAAATAGCAAGGTTGGACCTAGCAAAACACAAGTAACATGATTGTCACAGCAGGATTAGTAGACATTTAACGTTAAAAGGTGGGGTGTAAGTAATTATAACATGGCTAAATATTGCATAAGACATGTTATTCACAGGGTCCATTTCTGTAAAAATATACATCATGATGGCTTGGCGCGTTATATTCATACGCCATTATTTTAAAGACTCATTCGTGTTCAAAGTGTGTGCATAGATAAAAAAGCAAAGCAATTTTGACAAAGAAAATTATTTCCTTAAGCAGTTTGATGTTAGGCTTTAGGATGTGTAACTTATGGTTGTCCTGTGCATTTACGCTTACCATGCGGGCAACATGGAGCTGTTTTATTGCCCTCTGGAAGAATAATTTCTATTCCAAAACTGTCGTCGTTAGCGTCGGTCACATCCATGTCGTTAAGGTTACACAGCTTTCAACACGAGAGATCAGTCCATGCATTACAAATGAAAGCCATGCCGTGTGTAGTCGCGCAGATTTGACGTCATGAGCATGTTGTCGCAGTAAAAATCGATTTTTTTTGGGACAACATTTTTAAATAGTTGCTGATATTTCTCTTTATACATTCATAGTACTGACAACATTTCACACAATATATATGTAACCAATCTATATTGCTCAAAATTCTTAGAAATTGAAATCAAATGTATTTTTTGCAACGATGAACCAGAATATACAACATTTTACCACTGTATACATTCACTTACTTTTTGGACTTGATTGAACTATTATATTATATATAGTTGTATATTGTTTGAAACCAATCATATCAAAATTGATGTAAATGTAATTACATATTTTGAACATGATAAAGGTAACATTGAACCATGGAAAACTTGATTATATATGGTACATTTCACATACATAAATGTAAAATAACAAAATGTACCCCCAATTTCAATGGATTTTTATAAAAATAAATATAATTTTATTTTTATTTTATTTATTTACTATAAATAAATATATAATTTTTTTAATCATCAGTATTATGTAAATTTATTTAATGATCCTGGAACCGCTGCAGTTCAGCAGGAGGAACCTGGGACTGCCGCAGCCCAGCGGGAGGATCCTGGGACCACTGCAGTTCAGTGGGAGGAACCTGGGACCGCCGCAGTTCAACAGGAGGAACCTGGGACCACCGCAGTTCAGCGGGGGGAACAGGGGACCACTGCAGATCAGTAGAACCAGAGTCTGCCGAGTTGCTGGGCAGCAGAGACTGGGTTGCTGAGCAGATGAAACTAATACCAAGGAGCAGACTAGAAGCCAGCAGGCTTAATGCTAGCAGGCCAGAGCCTAGCTGACAGAGAAGCAGGCTTGTGGATAGCTGACTGGGAGGCAGGATGGTGGGAAGCCAAATGGTAGCGAGGCTTGGAATCAAGGGTGTTGAGACAGTCCTTAAACCACCTGGATAAGGAGCTCATCAGCCAAGGCTTAGCGGTAGCTTTCCGTGGCCATTGTCAGAGCAGCCTCCTTGTCTACTAGGGGCCCTCTTCCATTCCGCATACAAACATATGAGGGAGTATGACAAGTCATAAAGTTCGTCCTCAAACAATCCATCTTCTGGGTCCATGGCTGGTTTGGATCCTTCTGTCATGAAGAGTGGAGCAGGTGGACATAAATGTAGGAGGCAACAGCACTTTAACAGTAAACAACTTTAATTTATGGTTTGGTGCAGGCAAGGTAAAACAGAACTTCAAATAACAAACACAAGGATCCAACAAGGACTGAACACAAAATCAGAACTTGAATACAAACTAATGACTGATGAGGGGATGAAGAGCAGGTGGAGAGATGGGCAAAGAAGCTCAGGTGAGGGGAATAAAGTGATCAAACAGGAGAAGAGGCAGGAAACTGGTTAGCAGGGGGAAAACACTGGGAACAGGAAAGGAACTGATTGGATGGGAAGACTAACGAGTCTGATGCATAAAAAGTGTGTAGAAAAAGAGGGAAAGGAACTCAAACAGAAAAACGCAGAAAAAGTCCACATCTCAGTCTAGTCTCAACAAAAATGGCTGTTGGACTCGTAGTCATACTGTGTACCATTATGTTGAGTATATGTCTGAAATTTTTGTACATTTGAGTGTTTTAAAAAAAAAATGGAAATTGTTATGCTTATTTGCTGATTATTCCTTATGTATCAGACAAACTGCACAATCATTTGTTTTTGGGGGTAAGTACAATATAACACAATTTTATAGTATATTTGTATTTCATTGTGGACTTCACAATTTTAATGGATAAACTTATGCATTTCTTCTTATATAAATGGCTCTTTTTTTTAGAAGTACATTTATACAAAGATTATTCAAGATAGAGAGACTTTAATAAATTAAATCAAAGATATAATAGGCTACATAGGAAACCTAAATAAGCAAGTGGTAACTGGTATGTGGACCTTGATTTAAGACTTTTTTATTCAAAATATTGTAATTTATACACTTTCTGAAATGTGTCCTTTATTCTGAAAATATTTTTACAATTATAGTTAAATACTAGTGCATTTCTTCCTACTTATATATTTTAGATAATTCAATTATAAATGATGTTTGTGTGGATAACAATGCAGCTTTATGCTGCTGAATTATATTTGTATGTTTTGTTGGAAAAACCTCCTCCTCAGTAGCTCCCAACAGCTTTTAAAAAAAAAAATGACTGACCCAGTTAATTGTCAGCTATTACAACAGACACAGAGGAAACAGAAACAAAATGATCATTATGATGTCCAGCACCTTCTGTGCTTTAAGATAAAAAAAATACTTCAAACAAATGAACGCATAACCCTAACATAACATAAATATCCATAACCATAACCTCCACAACTGATTTTCCAACGTATTTAAAAATGTTTAATGCAGTTCTGTCACTGCCAGCCCTCTTCACAATGCAGTTTGTTTTCGCTGAACTGGCTTGTAGTCCAAAATCAGCTGCACGCTGCTCGTCAGAATGAGCGTTTTCTTTCTTAAATACTGCATTTCCCATGTTTACCGCGTCAGCGGTGCAGTGGCGCTGTCAGCCCGATGATTCTCTGTTGAGGAGCAGTCTGCTGGATGCTGAAGCAAAACAGAGACAAGATGCCGACTGCTACCTAAAATAAGACAGGAAGCGTTGGATTAATTCATTCAAAGTAAAAGCATAAAGGGCGCAATAAGGCAATGGAATGGAACACTTAGCCTAGTATGTGAGCATATTGGGTACAGAATAAAATGACATATACACATATATTGTTAAAATAACAAATACACATACTCGCCACATTGAAGTTATCACAATATAATTTTTTGCTTCCAAAATAATCTCTGATTTCTTTATGATTTCTTACAATTAAATAATTATCCAATTTTGTTTTGCCATGAGCGAAATGAGTGGATTCCCATTGCTTTTTTAAAATTTTTTTAAAGCTTCTCTGATTGTTTATTCACTATTTTGCGGCTCTGTTAATGAAAGCATGGACATACTGTTTGTTAGTGGCTATAGGTTTTTGTATATACCTATATGTAAACTAGGGATGAATTTTGGTGGAGAAAAGAAAACACATGCTGGATTACCAAGGGCCCAACATCTCCATTTTCACTGTGTCTGTTAGTTAGGGTAATTTGATTAATTGAACATTTACATTTTATCACAATATAAACTGATTGATTGGCTACTGGTTAATTTTGTGGCAGGCATGCATTTGTGCTTTATTTTATTTATTATTATTTTTATTTGATATTTAATGTGATATTCTATTTGATTTAGTAAAATCAAGGATGGGATTTAAAAAATGGATGCATATTTATATATTTATTTATATATTATTTATTTTTCTTTGCTTACCGCATTCCTATATAGGGTACATTTTTGACCAGATGGTGAATTTAGTGAAATTTCAGATTTATTCACTCAAACAATAAATAAGTGGAACTCCCGAATATAGACCTAATCTTCAGGAAGACTTTTATTTTGATAGGTCACACCGGATACCCTATTTACTATCCTTTGTAGCGTGACTAGTCGCGTTTCTCCACCGTGCGCCCACACCCAACCTACACGGTCTGCCATATAGTGAGGCAGCGCAGCCCTGCAGTGTATGCAGGACATTGTCTTCTCAGTGCGGCTGTATTGGGAGATCTCTGCGGTTTAAGCAGCCAGTGACAGCCTGGCTCTCTGCAAAACTCCCGTGTTGAACATTTCCCTTCATTCATTCTGCTGGCTGGCACTGAGCGTGTGGCTGCTGGCGTCATACTGTCAATGTGGATCGTGGCTTATTTACTGTGCATCATCTGACTGGAGAAGACATCTGACTGGCACCATGAGCAGCACTGGTAAGACCATTTAAAAAAAAAAAAATCTTTTATTGTGGATTGTACTGGCTTTTCTCGTGCACTGGGTCAGTTCTCGTTAATAGTCCAGAGAGCAATCCCAATAACATACTTTTAATATGCATATAGGGTTCGCTTTGTTAAATACTGTGGATGCTTTGTCCCAATTTACACAATATGTCACCTGCTGTGGCAGCACAATAATATTCATCCGTGTAAAATGAGCATACTATGCATTTAATATGTGTAGGCCTAACATTTAATAACTACTTCTAAAGCCTTTATCTTGTTATCCTGTATCTGCTAATGAAGCCAGTAGCATCAGGGTGCACCCAAATATATGATGCTACAGTTAACATTGAGGTTGTCTGACACAGTTTCAAATGTGTCCCTGTGAAAATGAACGTCATATGGGCGAATTAGACAGGGTGTAGAAACGCCCACTGTAGATTTGGTGGCTCCTGACTCCTGGTGGGCTGCTGTCACACCTGGTTTTGTGATTGTGGGGGGGATTAACACAAGGCTGGTCTTCATTTGAAGACTGTACTGTCAAGTCCTGCAACTCCAGCACTGGTCTGTTTGTTCTATATGCAAATGACACGTAGTTAATGCTCAAGCCAACATAGAACACTAGTTCCACAACTTCTTAATATCAAAGATTATCTGAGTTTGGGCTGTAGTTGTAATTAAAATAATGCCATATTATTATAAAGGATATAATCAAAATTATAGATGAAGATGAAACTACAGTACATGGTTTAATGTATGTATGCCTGCTAGGATATAACAATAAAGTGTGTTCTATTAATTAAGTAACTTACAAGTACTTAACTTACTTACAAGTTAAGTACCGTCGTTTCCGGACTATAAGCCGCTACTTTTTTCCCACACTTTGAACCTCGC
>CALSBV010008431.1:2383-14349 GCA_943590825.1 Bovichtus diacanthus | reverse complement strand
CATTTGCGATATTGATTTTGTTTGTTTGTTTTTTAAAGTCTGCTTCTTTTATTATTTTCTACATGCTTTATATATGCAAGACCAGAAGATGTTTGTACAACAGTTGTGTCCTGTAATCCCATGTGGGATAGACTGAGTGTTTGGCATGATAAAGAAATTAAAAAATCAATAATTAATGAATATATACTGGTAAAATATGTGCAAAGTGTAAAATCCTTGGTTTGTATTTTATGTTATGAAACTGGACTCACAGTATGAGATTCTCATCTCACAAGAGAATACTGTAGTATTAGAAAACTGGTTCAAGAAAATATTATTGTTACTATGCTCTCAAGATAAAACGCATGAAACACAATTATATCATTTTTTAACTTAACCTCCTCTAAAAGTACAATAAAGGAACTACGAACTAAAGTGACCGATCTGACTGATCCTAAAACAACTCATATGACTTGTTGTCTGACCTGCAACCTTTAACATTTAGTTTCAGATGATTATAAGCATCTAAAAATACTTAGAGAACGTTTTTTGTCATGCTTAAAAGAAACCAACGTTGAGTAGAAGATGGACAGGAACCCCTGCACACTCCCACGTGCCTTGCCTTCTGGGTCACCGCTACAAGGCGGGTCACCAGAAATTGATTTGCTCCGTATCGCAGCCGCATTAATCACCCATTCATCACTTCACACGGTGAAGGCTGACGTCGAAAATCAATTCATCAAAAAGAAAGGAAAAAAGACCCTCCTAAACACACTGTTGTGTGTTGTGTTGTACTGTTGTCTGGCTGCATGTGAGCCCGTTTTTAAAACTATTGTTGAGCTATAAGCTCGCTTACACATCAACTATCAGGCTGTCAGAGACGATCATGAGGGACGGCGTTGGATGAAGGCTGGCGTGGTCGTGTGGCTGGAAGGCGGATGGTGTTTTGACAGATGAAGCCAGAACTAAAGTCCTGAAAATGACAGCTTTCATCTAAACACAATGATGTTGTACTGCCACTGCCAGGGTAAATTATTTTGTAATTTAGTGCTGAAAATATTCATTTGTATTATAATATGCTGTAATAATTGCCTGCAAGTATGAGTACTTTTACATAACAGGCTTTTAGCTCACACTCTCATGCAGAGTGACTGTAAAGCTTTGTTACAGCTGTTAATGTAATATAGTCCTAATAATATAATGAACCATGACGGTAATGGCAATTGACATCTTTTACTGTGTTGATCAAATTAGCGTAATAAATTCCACCTTCGTATGCCAAGACTAAGGCTCTCAAATCCCCTTTGTTGACTGAATATACAACATGTTTTATTGTCGTACAGTGTAAAATCAACTTAAGCAGGGGTCATGGGGTCAGAGGAGCTTATTTTGGAAAGCTAAATCCTAATAAAACAAGAAGAGAACTCAAAGAGCACTAACCTGCACCAAGGCCAAATGCCCAATCTCACAATGGTAACGAAGGAGAAAAATGATTTGGCCCATGCTACACCCTTCCACAAAATTTCATTAAAATCAAGCCAGTAGTATTTACATATCTTGCACACTACCAAAACATAAACATTTTCTAATCCAGTGAAATATGTAAAAAATCTACGTGATTGATTGCCACCAACCGCTTTTCACATAGTCAATTTTGGTCACCTAAATAGACTAAGTATATAATATGGAATTTGGGCTCTAACTGAGCAGTCAAAACCCACACAATACATATACAAATATTCTTAAAAGTTTGTCCTGTCATAGCACAGACACATTACCAAAGACATGTAACCATTAGTCCATCAGCTGCCTGTTCACATTTGGGACAAACAATGACGCTCTTACCGAGGATGGGTGTTATTCTACCCTGCGCTGATTAAATTAGCGGGGTGGAGGGGTGAGGATGGTGGCTGCCAGCATGGGAGAGGCTAAACAGGGTGAACACAAAAGAATTCCTGGTGCCATTCCACTGATGCCGAAGTGGTCATTTCGACAAACCGGAGGGGCGAATGGAGGCATCTGGGCTCTGGGAGGAGACAAAGGGGCAGACTGTCGGCCCACCAGGGCTCATCTTAACCCCGGACACGCTTGTTACCCTTAAGCTTTTTAAAGAGGAGATGGGAGAAGGGAGAGAGGGAAGGAGAGCTGGGATAAAGAAGACAGAGGAAGGTATAATGAGGTTGTGGGGGAGTAGAGCAGGTTGAGAAGGAAGAGACAGATTGGGCAAAGTCAGTGACTATTTAAGCAACACTAATCAATTTGTTTTTATATGAGCGATGGATCAAATGAATGTGTAATGTGAAAGGGGTTACCTATTGTGACACACCCAGAGAATATTCACCAACTCTGCAGCTTTACAAAGCGTTTTAGCCTCTTTTAGCTCATAGGTTTGGTGTTACAGCCAGATCTTTTTCACAGAGGTAAAAGAAAAGTGAATATTGGACTTCTCGGAAATTCACCAGGTGGACACATTGGTCACGACTCCAAATGAATGTTAATGTTGCTCCATGTCTGTTGCTTGAAACAAGTAACACAATGGCAGGTAGAAGTTAAACGACTCTCGTGGCAGCTCAAAAAACAAAAATTTCAAATTTTAAATTAGAGATGTAAAGGGACAGTTAATTGGTATGTATTTGCACATTTACATTATTTCCTTTTATCTAGAACATTTTGAATTAGCTAAGCAAAATAATGCACAAGGAAGGTATGTACCATGCTTAGTTTATACAGACTGAGTTCACAGTTAGAGAGGATTACTTTGAATACCAATGGTCATCATTGGATTTAGTCAAAAACTTCAGTTTACCAATGCCATTACTAATGGCTCCTATGCAGCCTCTAAGAAAAAGTTTTATATAAACTGAGGTCATGCATGGAGGTCAAGAAAAGAAAAAATGAGGGAGAGAATAAATGAAAGTATGGAGTGAACATACGAAGTAAGAGAAGAGAGAAAATGATCAGTTATTCCAGGCGAGATAACCAGAACAGCAACAAACAGCTGAGAACGAAAACGACTGCACCTCAGTTCTTCACGCCTGTAGAAACCAAACACAAAGTTTATAAAACACACTCTGATAAACATCCAGACACACGCATGACAGCCAACACTGGAGGGGGTGCGAGACACAACAGCTGTCCTTTTTGAGAGGAACCACAATGGAAGAGCTCTGCAGGAGGGAGACAGCACCTGCCTCTGCTCCCTCCCTCCACCCTCTAGCCTCACCCACAGGACATGACTGGAGAGGAGGGTGAAGGCGTGCGTGCCTCCAGTCGGGAGTCATCTATTCACCCCATTCAGCTGCCTCATCTGCATACTGTTTGACTTGCTGCTTCTAATTTGGGCGCCTTCCCGTTTGAAGGCAGATGTATGTAAACAATGTCTCTTTTCATCTCGCCGAGGATAAGAAGATGACGGATTCTAGGTCATTAACCCCCGGAGGACTGACGGCTAACAAAGGCAAACCTGCCGCGGGTTTAAAACACAGCCGCATAATCACCCACAGCAATTGAGACTAGTTGTCCAAAGTGTGTAGAAATATGCCAGGCTGCATACAACCAGACTAATTAACACTGCAATTCATGTATATATAACATATACTAGAGTTTGAGCACTGAGGTTTACTCTTGACCTTGTGTCAGGTGTCATCACATAACTTAAATAAGGAACTTTGGTCGAATGATATAAACCAGTCACACATGGGGAGGAGATGGTAACCTCTGTGTTTAGGGATAGTGCTTAGCGCTGGATGTAAACCTTGAGTTTAGAATTGAATATTGTGAACTGAGATCACCCCCCAGATATTCTGACCAAAATGAATTCCCTTTCTCCCGGGAAAAATACCTTGTGATTCTGCTTGTTCATGTTTGGAGGACAATTGTGTGTTTAATGTCCAAACCTCATTCATGCTACCACACAACTGTTGCAACAAAATACTAAAGTCTGACCTTGAAACTGAGGATTTCATAATAATTTAGAACCCAATCCAATAGGACCAGAGGACACAATTCAAAAGAAAAGAGGGAAATTATACCCGACCCAAAATGTATGAATAGACCCCATAATAAAGAGAAAACAACAACAGCACAACGTGCAACCGATTAACAGGCAGCCAATGTCAAACACATGTACTTTTTCCTGCACTTCACAATTCATACTCCCTGTCTGTCTATTAAAAACACAAACTTTTTTTTCCATCAGGATGACTAACCAATTGATTAGGGCTGATAGACAACAACATGACCCTAACCGACTCCATTAGGCAGAAAATGATTCGGGTCGGATTTCAGATACTAGGAACAGAGTACATCTGAAAAAACATGCTGCCATTGTGGTACAATAAGAGATTAATTTATTATGTACTTTTCAAGCTGAAATACCAGTTCACAGTTAATATGTGATGTAAAATATCTTTTAAACAGTATTTAAGAAATGTATTGCTAAAGGAATTGTCATGTTGAAACTGATGAGAGGATATTCTGGAAAAAAAGAGCATCAAACAGTATTGTACGGTTCAAACATAGTGAATTGTAAGAGGAATTATTGTTCCATGAACAATATTACTGTGTAATCTAACATATTTAAAATGAGACACAGCGTAACAGCATAAAATAGACAGTATGTGTGAACCAGTATGTTTTTTAGTTATTACAAATTTTCATTTCATTTCATAGTCATAGTCGAATAAAACATTAATGATTCTGAACTACAGTATGTACGGTGCATGTTATGTTATGTTTATAGTGGTAGAGATTGTTATCCTTGTGGCTATCCCACAAGATGACAGTTCACCAATGAGCATCGCTACACCGACACACGCGCACCCACTCATACCTACCCCATCACTTGCGCTGTGACCCTGCGT
Source organism: Bovichtus diacanthus (assembly GCA_943590825.1). Taxonomy (NCBI): domain Eukaryota; kingdom Metazoa; phylum Chordata; class Actinopteri; order Perciformes; family Bovichtidae; genus Bovichtus; species Bovichtus diacanthus. Next base: position 9,508 of record CALSBV010008431.1, on the reverse strand, counting down.
ATTCACCGCAGTGATACTCTACATATTTATAGGCAACACGTGTACGTGGGTATTTCTGATGTAGTATTTATGAGTACTCTTCGGTGTGAGATGAGTACTTCTTCATGTGTGTGAGAGCGAGAGAGAGAGAGAATAATGAGAAATGAATGCATATAGTATAAATGTATGTTATGTATACGTAACGCCCTCCAGTGTCTCTTCATATCTGAAATATTGCACTACACATGTTCACCCGAGAAAAGACAGTTACTTGAAGTAGTTTGTTTCATGTTGAAAGCAAGAATCCATCACATTTAACACCTATATATTTGTTTCCCTCATTTTTATTGTCAGATAGAGATTTTATCAAGCTTTTATAGACATGTTTAAAACAAGAATCCATCACATCTACAGCCATGCTAGTAGATCGCTGAGGCTACTTAGGCACAGCGTGTGTTGAGCTAAATGCTAATGTCACAATGCTAACATGCTGAGGTTTAGCAGGTATAATTTTTACCATGTCCATTTTCATATTTCAGTGTGTTACCATGATAACATATGCTTATTAGCACTAAACATAAGTACAGCTGAAGTTGATGGGAGTTTAATTAGTTCTGCGGGTATTTTCACATTGTTAAAATTTTGACCTGATGATGGATGAAAAGTGATAAGTGACCAAAGTTATTACTGTCCAATACATTCTGAGGAGAACATGACTAATATATAGCCTGGACCAAAGTGGGGAACTAACCAATTGTTGCAACTTCATTATAAATCAATTTTCAACAAGAAGGATGGAATTTGGGATTTTATTTTGACACTTGATTGAAATGTTAGCACCTAAACTCACTCTGACAGCCTGAGTTGGACTACATCGAGCTGTATGAAAAGCATAGATGCTAGATGAAGCTACTGTAATGAGGTCTAACAAATGAGTCAAACTCATCGCTGGGAAATCAAAACAAAAGAAGTTGAACCTTCAACTAGAATCATGTCGGGACGTACTGACCCAAACAGGAAGCAGAAAGGAACACAAAGCCCTCGCAGCTTTGTGGGGAGGGTGGCTTTTGTGCGAGTGTGTGTCAGTGAGGTTAGTTGGGGTTATAGGGGTCAAAAGTCTGTTTGTTTGCAGGGTGTGTGCTGGGTTCAGGGGGTAACACACACACATAAAAACAAACACACACACGCACGTTCACCACCTCCGACAAACAGACATCTGCAGCCTGAACTTCTTTCTGAGGTCATTTGGTGTGTGTGCGTGTGTGTGTGTGTCTGTAAACCAAGTGTGCCGTCAGAGCGAGGCCTGAGGGGGCGTCTCTTGAATTTATGGCCCATTGTGAGAAGCACAACAGTGCACTTACTCCCAGTTCCCACACATACTCACCCACACAGGCACAACAACAAAACACACACACACACACAGACACACAGGAGTATCAAAAATCCTTCCAACACGCCTAAATATGTCTGAATGTTTGGTTGCCATGTAGGCAGATCAAATGTCCGACGCCTCCACTGAGCGTGTGCTGACAGGTCAGATCTAGAGCTGAACACTGTTTGGCTGAACCTGAGGGGGCTGCCTGCCACAACTTTTCATCATCAATCAGTCAAACTGTATTAGTGCAGAAGGTTTCGTAAAAAAAAAAAAAAAAAAAAAAACATCTGCCCTGTGATCTGCTTTGCAACATAAGAAAAACCCCCAGAAACATTAAGACAGAATGGTCCCGTTTGATGAGGCGTTAAAGCTGCAGAGCAGATAAAAGTCGGCTTTAAACGCAAAAGAACAGAAAACACAAAGAACACCTGCTCTTCTCATGAAACACACTGACCGGGGGAATCCCACTGATCCGCACTTGATTTCAGAAGTTTAATCCACTCCAGCCATCCAGTAGAGAAGAAAGACGAAGATGGGTTAAAGAAGATTTCTGTTCCGCTTTGATACAACTCAGACATTGATTGCAAAGGTTAGCAAAGTTATGAGCTTCATGACACAAAACCAGAGAACTTAAAGCAGCACTGAAAAGAACATTCATTGAAATCTGTGCAATTTACACAGTCAGTACAGAAAAGGCAACTAAAATCTTTCTCTCTCCGGATAAGGAAACACACTTGTCTATGCAGGTGTAAATGCACTCAATTCACTGCAATTGGGAGCTGATCAGATGAGCCAGATCACATCAGCGGGTGGATTTCAGCGAGATGTAAATGACATCACCTTTCTCCATTTCTCCTTTCTGCTTTTTCAAGCAGCTCGTCAAAAAGCTACAGACAAACTAGCTCTAGTGGTAAGCTTCTCCACTGGGCACTGATTACCTTGAATGTTATGTTATGTTTTGCCTACCTGCTGTCATGTTACCTTTGCTTTGCGGTCCGTAAAGACTCTCCTGCATCACTGACCAGACACCCGCTACATATGTGGACAAGACTGCCAGCTCTGCTTTCCTAATGTAATTTGCACCTTGAGTTCGGGTCACGATGTGTGCAGAATCACGATAAGGAGTTGTAAATGCAAATCAGATATCCTTATCCAGATAATATAAGAAGATACAAATCGCATGTTAATACAAGCTGTAAATGGTCTTTGTAAGATCAGTTCATCATGACATGACATCATGAGACACGTCAGACTACACACTGAACTTCATGACCTACAAAAGTGGAATAAATCTGACTTGCTCATATTTCTGTTGGGGTCTTGTGACGTGTCCAAAACCTCCTGTCTGGTCATGCCTGACACTCATTTTCTTTTCCAGTTTCCTATGTGTGATGGATTAAGCCATTTTCGGGCTGATATCTTGTGGAATGAAAAGAATTATTGTAAATGAGGTTGTATTTACCATAGAAATGGGGAAAATGTTGATTGTTTTGTCAGATTTTGTTGGAGACAATGCAAAGCTGAGGAGGTAACTAGTAGATGGGTGGGACAGTCAGGTGATGGGTAAAGGAGGGAAAGTTTGAGGGCATCTGGTGGATGGAAGGAGAATGGAATACATTTGGTTTGGGGAATTAGAAATGTTGCTGGAGATGAGGCACAGAGAGACAGACTGTGACACATGAAGATGAAGCAAAAATAACTATTACAGCAGAAAATAAGTTAGATTTGTTTTTTAATTGAGGACGAGTAGAATCTGATTGTTGTCCTCTTTGTAAACCAACATATAATTAAACATTCTCACCGATCCCGAGTATATACAGTATGAGGCTTTTAAATCTAGTAAATTATAGAAATTATAAATAATCACTATCCCTGCATAGGTCCCACTTTGAGTGCTTCCACGTCAAAACACCTTAAGACATTTAAAAGTAAAAAATCTAAATAACACAATGAAGAATGTCTAACCCCACTGAATCCTTCCAGAGCTTCTTTAAACTCCTCCGTTTTAAAGATGTTGAATGTGTAGCTGTGCGAGTAGTCAGCATGACTTCTGTTGCTAAGTAAATATGGCGCAATATGTTATTGAGCAAAGCTCCCGAAGGCCTCCATAATAAGCAAATCTCTTTCTCCCAAAAGCCCCAAAACTGTGAGGTACTTGGCCAATTCCTCTGAGGCGTCCCACCAGCCTGCAGGAGACAGCTGGACAGTGATGAATAAAAAAAAACACTGGTGGGAGTAGAAGAAACACTTTGGAACCACATTTCCATTTTACGCATTTGGCTGACGCTGTTATCCAAAGTAGGCAGGTGAGGATTCAAGGTGTTGCTTCGAGGCCTGAAGGTGTGAGCCGCTGATAGACACAAAACAGTTGTGTGTAGAGATCAGAGCCGGCACTTTTTAATTTACAGGATATTCTTTATGATCACAAGTCCGCACTAGCTTGCTCCTCATATTTATGTTTGCACACAGCTTTTGATCAAACATAGGTAGATTGGTTACCATTTTAACCGTCTTGGATTAGCACGTTAGCATGCTTACATTTGCTGCTGAGGCTAGTGCAGCAAAAGCTGAATTTTTAAGTAAAACCTTTATGATTGTAAAACGCTCACTAACTCACTAATGACACCTGCATCTGTTCAGGAGTGACCAGTGGTGATGGGTAATTACGTACATTTACTAAAGTACTGTACATAATAAGTACAAATATAAGGTATTTGTACTATACTCGCATATTTTAGTTTCTGCCACTTTATACTCCACAACATTTCAGAGGGAAATATTGTACTTTTTATTCCTCTACATTGATTTGACATCTTTAGCCATAACCAGCACTTTAAAAATGAAGATTTCTTTGCATAGAAACCTTATGATGAGCTTATAAAATATGATGTTTTGCTATAAATCTAATCATCCAACAGTATAAACAATTAGAGATGAAACAATTAAGCGATTGACAGAAAATGTATTGGCAATTCATTTGATATTCCTTAATTTTTTCGTAGAAAACTGACAAACATTTTATGGTTCTAGCTTCAAATGTTTGCTGATTCTCCTTTTAATTATTCTAATTCCACTGTTAATTTATAATCTTCACGTGTGGCGTGATCTTCAAGTTTTCTTTACCCATCGGTGTGTGTACCGTGGCACTAACCGGGGGCTGTACGGTCCCTGTAACTTTACGTTTTGTTAGTTTGTATATTGGACTAAAGCAAAGTGGCAGATACGAGAAAAGGCCCCGCACGTTCGTCTCGCCCGCCAGCACAAGCCCCAGCATTGGGAGTCACAGCGGGCTGGTGGAGCGAAGCACCAAGTACCTCCTCCACCAACGGAGTTGACATCACACGTTGTGTAGCAGGTAAGTAACAACATGGCTTTCTTTTCTTCTTTAGTGTACTGTCAAAAGTATATCTCATAATGTACGGTTAGGCTGTATGCAAGGCCTCGTGAGTGCTAATCCGTGAAAATGTAACAATTCAGACTCTGACCTTTGCCAATTTTATGTTACAGAATAAAACATTTCCCCATTTTGACGCAGTTTTCTGTGCGAGTGTGATGGGAGCGTAGAAAAAAAGAGAACTTAATGCGTTTTCAATATCTCTCAGCCTTTTGGGCTCCACTTTCCCAATTCCACTTTAGGTCGACATGCATTATTAAGAGCTGCATCTCTGAGAAAGTACCAGCACTGTGTCGAATGAATAAATTGTGATGGCAAATAGGATGTGAGTGAGAACTGGGTCAGAACGACTTGGTACAATATGACTCAGCATTATCGCTCATCTCTCCATTTCCCTCCCCACCCTCAATAAGCTCCCTCACACACACAAACACACCCACTCCATTAAAACTTCTTAAGCTTCCATTTCCTACATTTAGATGCTCAGCATGTATCGCCCTCACTCTCACCCTGCTGCAGCATACTAATTGAGCCAGGAGGAGGTAAGAAACCCACATTTGTGATATTCTCTTGCAATAAATCAGGCTTTTCTTTGTTCCTACATCTCTCTCCCACACCGACATTAAATAACATCGACTCTTCACTGACATGCTGTTACTGCTTTAAGCCGCTTTACAAGAAACTATCAGTGCATGAATCATTGCAACATTAAAACTGAACCCTACATAGGGAATTGAACTCTTCAGGCGACAACCACACAGGACTTCACTCTTAGATTATTTCAAAAATGATTTGGATGTGGCAGGTTCTCAATACAGGGCCGCTGTTTACACTCCAAGTCACACAACTTCAGCTATGCTGCACCTTAAATCATTGTCCCCAATTCCCAGTTTCACAAGCTGAACTGCTTCACTATATCAGGCAAAAATAGACCTCGAAGTGGCTGCTACGTGGGTAACGTCTTTGACGAGATGATAAATGTCTGCCGGATGACATGATAAAGTGCTCAGTGCTCTTTCCTTCCCGAAAGAACATCATGTACCCACATCCTTTAATTCCAGAAAGGCAGTAGCAAGTAGAGCAATTAACATTTTTATTATCCCAGCAACAAGCCAGAAACATGTACTTTCAATATAGCTTGTCTCGACTGCAATTTTAGTTGTTTGTGCACTCACTGGCTTTAAATCATTTTGGTTTGGTGAGAAGCAGCATGGCCTCTAGAGGCCACTTCAGTCTTTCCAAAATGCATTTGTAAGAGCCCTGATGTGCTCCAAAAAACCAACACCCATATGTTCCACACATGGTCACTATAAATAAAAATGGTGACCTCTCAACAAGTGTCTTACCTGCAGCTTTAAACTTGTATCCACTATTTAAATAAAGTTAGAAATTTCCAAATTTTTAATAATAAACTCCAAAGATTGAGCTGCATGCCACCTCTGTATTGATTTTCTTGCAGACTCTCCATGTTTGTTGTTGTCTTTTCGAGTCACAATGAGGAACATTACATGTAGATGAGGGTTGATGGGACAAAAACAGTATTTAAATCACCTGGTTGTATTGTTAGCTATAATTGAAATTATGGGATGTTAATTGATGTCCAGTTTCTAATAAAAATGTATCCAACCCATGAAGTTAAAAGATATTTCTGTATAAACCCTTTAATGCTAATGTCTGTATCTTTTTTTTAAACGTCAGTATCTCAGTGATTGTCCAAGTTTGTTTCCTGTGTAAAACCAAAAGTCAACTTTCACTTAATTAACGTCCATAATTTACAAAATTAAACAAACATACTAATTTTAAGACAAACCATGATGAAACCTTACCAAGTAGCTTTGTTGTGTTGTTCAATTTACAAAGTTAATCACATGTTTACAACTGCAAATGCAATCCGGAAGAAAATGTGTTTCCCTCGAAACAGAATTGAGAATGCAGTTTAGTTGTATGGGAACATTTTTAGGAGACAGGGTTGGATTGTGAGAGTGTGTGCACATGTGCCTTCTAGTATGCAGGAATGTGGAGAAAAAGTGTGCGGCCACAATAACCAGACATGTCTAAGAGGCCCTGGCTTTGCATCGCGGCCTTTTGTTGGTTTCTAATGATGCCTGCAATGTGGGATCTGGGGGAGGCGACAAAATGAAGGGAGGGAGGTGACGGCGGGGGGGAGGAGGTAATGGCATTTTGGCGAGAGGTGGAGGAGGAGCAGGAGCTGACTGTGAATCGCTTTAATTGCTTTTCTTCGGTGAGTGGGAGGGACTGATTGACTTATGAGAAGTGAAAAGGACAAGCCTGCTGCCACAAGGTGTGCGTGCGTGTGTGTGTGTGTGTGTGTGTGTGTGTGTGTGTGTGTAAATACCTCTGTGTGTTTTGGTTTGTG
>CALSBV010008415.1:0-18181 GCA_943590825.1 Bovichtus diacanthus | reverse complement strand
TTTTGGCGTTTGAATCAACTTTAAGAAAGTTTTTGGCGTTTTTAAGATAGTTTTTGGTGTTTAAATCAACTTTAAGAAAGTTTTTGGTGTCTAAATCAACTTTAAGAAAGTTTTTGGCCACTTTGAGCTGACCGAAACTCTTCCTCTGAACCAGGAGCTTTCCAGATTCTGGACGAATCCAAGAGGGGACGAGTGAACATGAACATCATGCAGGTAAAATCCACATCCATGCAGCACCGCGCGCTTCAACCTCTGCACATATATATGATGTTTCTACCACACCTGGTCAACCCGATGTGGGATTTATCCTGCGAGCTTGTAATATTCTGCAGCTGATTTAACTGTTTTCTCTTCGCAGTTCCTGATGTTGTCGATGAACGTCTGAGGAGACGCAGAGAGCAAACAGAAGCCGCCAGAAGAACAAAAAACGCGCGCAGTGTGTTGAATATTCAGGCCGCAATGATGCATTTTTTTTCTCCTTTTCGTGTTTCAAATTCAACATCTATTTTTTGTTTTTCTGTTTTGTTTTTTGGACTAAATAATGTGAGTTACTGTCTGCGCTAAAGTGTTGGAACATTGGGATCAAATGTTAAAATTTGCTGACTCGTGCTTTTTGGAAAAAATACTGTTTTATTTTCTCTCTGCATGAATGGAAATACATTTTGAATAAAACATCTGTGCGTAAATGCTCCTGAGTTGGACAAATATCACTTAACTTTTGTGATTAATCAATCACTCTTGTCCCTAAATACACTTTGTTTTTCTTAATAACTACAATTAGAGAGTCTACAAAGTAAAACACATAAAACTTTACAGGTTCGTTAAAGTTTCTGTTTATTTATGACCCTCCATTGTTTTTAACTAACGAGTTGAATAATAAAACTTCTCCAAAAGTTTAATGAATTTCTTTATTTAATTCAATCAAACACTTTTTGCAGTTACAATTAAAAGAAGTTTTACTTCACAAATCACAAAAGTACTTTCAGAAAAATGTTAGAATAATGTTTATTATGTTCCTGAACTATAATTAGGATTGTAGATTATATATTATAGTTTATAGTTTATAGATTATAGATTATAGAGTGGGTGCAGGTATTTTGTTTTGTTTGGTTTTGTTTTGAAGGAAAGAAAGAATGTTGATTGAACTGGAAAAACCGGAAACATTTCACAACCACTAAAATTGTGAGTGAACTAATGTTGAATTTATATGAATTCATCATGTTGTATGGAAAATGTTTTTCCCAGTAGACAATAACAATGCTGCTGTAGAGCCGGTGGTATTCAGACATCATTTATTATTTACATGTGAAAACGTCTTCTGGGGAAGAGGCCTCCTCCACAGGCAGCACACACAAACGCTTCTTTGTATTTAGATTAAAGATCTTTATTGTTATATGCACATGCAGTTACAGTGAAGTCGTTGGTATTGACATTTTTCTCAGGATCCCTCCAACAATGCTGTTTAAATACATATAAAAAGTCACATAAGTAAAACATCATTAGAGTCTAAGACGGCAGCTAAAATATAGGAATATAATATAGGTTAAATGTAATATATATAAATATCAAATATAAAATATAATGCTGTGGTAGACAGGTGTACGGTGATAGTAAAATGTATAAACTGCAATGTACACAGGTTGTGCAGTAATGTAGTAATATATATATATATAGTATATATATATATATATAGTATATATACTCATCACTTTTATTACGGCCACATTTGTGTACTTTGTATGTGTGGCCTTTCAGCTTCATTGTTGCCGTTCCATTTCATGCCAGGAAATCCTTATATAGGCAAGTTATTCTGTTTGAAATGTTTCCACATTGCATCGTATGGCTTTGAATGCTTGCTTTGTTTGGGTTCCTGCCCATGTAGTGTAGGCGTGGAGGGCAAGGAAGGTGTGGATGTACCTGCCAAACAGTCACTGAAGTCAAAGCTGAGGTTAAAGGATCGGTCTGGTGATCTTATACAATCGTCTTATTGACAATAAATCCCATTAAAAGCACAAAACCAACAGTTAATGTATCCACTAACACGTATTGTGTGTGTATGCCTAGTGTATCTTCTTCCCACATACACCGTCCCAAATGGGGATTAATCCGCTGCTAAAAATAGTCTCCAACAAATGTTCTATTTCCTCCTGTTTGTTTGATGAAACCTGAAGTGACCAGCTGTTTTTAGGAAAGTACTGAACCTTTAAAAAAAATTTAAATATATATTGGTGTTTTTAAAGATTTACGTCTTCAGTAGGAACCAATGGGCTTGGAGCTGAGAGTCACTATAAAAGAAACAGGTTTAGCAGAGGAAATTACTGAATTTTTGTCAGTGGTGGAATGTAACTAAGTACATTTAGTCAAGTTAAGTTGTACTGAAATAAAAGATTTGAAGTATTTGTACTTTACTTGAATGTATCTATGTTATGCTACTTTATACTTCTACTCCACTGCATCTCATCCCTCTCATCTTTTTACTCTACATTTATCTGACAGCTTTAGTTACTTTTCACAGTTTTTCCTCCACTTCCTGTCCAGTGTGAACCACGTGTCTCCAGATGAGTTGATGTTGCGTGTTTGTGATAAACTGAAGGATGAAGAGTTTCCTTTATGTGTTGTTTTTTTCTGAGAAACTCTTGAAAAGTTGTCTTTTTAGAGACACGTGGTTCTCACAGGACAGAGACAAAGATACAAACATGTGATGATCTTATAGAATATGATGCATTGATGTAGATTAAACTACCAACAGGATATAAAGGAGGTCAAACTAGCACCACCTTAAACATCTACATAGTAAAACACAACACACACGTTAATGCAGCAGAAACATCAGATATAATATTAAAACACTGACACTTTACTTTTCATACATTAAGTAGGCCTACATTTTCTCATGCATACTTTTACCTAAGTAAGGTTTTGAATGTAGGACTTATTCTTCTAGTTGAATATTTTTACAGTGTGGTATTAGTACTTTTACTTAAATAAAGGATCTGAATACTGATTTTTATTTGTATCCCTGTCATCCCACGCCTGCACTTCCCATCCAACAGGTGGCGGTGATGCGCTTAGTAACGGTTCTTTCAACCACCGGTACACAAGCGATAAAGACTGCGGACTATACCAACAATGTAGAGGGAAAACAACCACCACCTACAATGACATGAATCACATTAGTAATACAAACACACGTTTCCATTTTAAACCATTCATAAATCACAAAGAAGAATCTAAATATATCTTGTATCTTTATATTAAATCATATTGATATCGTTTCAACCCCCCCCCGTTGTTGTCCGTTATGGTTCTTTCCAGTAATGGTAGCAGCAGCATGGTGGAGAAGAACCCAGCGTGGATAAACAACAACAACGAAACTTTCTGGATTAAACGGTTATTTGTCTTTAACAGCTACCTTGAATTTGAGGTTTGAGCATCTTTAAACCCGATACATCGAAGGAAACCAGCAGAGACTCCGTTACAAAATGGTAAACTGACGTTTCTAACTTAAGCTAACCTTGTTAGCTAACAGCGGCTAACGTCACTGATCCCTGTATCCACCAGAAAACAAAACACTGTACTGAAGGAAAATAACGTTAACTAAATGTCCGTTTGTATTGTAGTCATATAATTACATTTAGAAAGTTGTAGCCTTGATTAGAAATACAATTTCCACATTCACTCTTGTTTTTGTAGCAAGCTAGCTAGCTAACTCAGCTGTTTCCTTCATTTAAATGAGCTAACTTAACTTTCACCAGAGATCCAAAGAGCCTCACCTTCCTAAAGTTAGTTTACAGACCGTATTATGTATTAGATACGTGTCTTTTTATTCTGCTTGTGTACATTGAGGAATCGAAAAACAAAGTGTTGATATTTGGGGATACACAGAAGCTCATAAGGACTTTTTAGGGAATTCTTAATAATGCCAGCAATGGTTAAAATGTTGTGCAGCATTTGCGATAAAAAGTAGGAAAGAGTGCAAATATAAACATTGAAAAATAACAATAAGGTGCAAATCCCAATTTTTTTATTTACAAAGTATTCTATGGTCATAGGGTCATAAATATAAACAAGATTAACAGTAAGGATTTTTCACTTAAATAGGTCTGCAACTAACGACTATTTATGGTTTAAGTTAATCGATATATCGTTTGGTCTATAATATTTTAGAAAATAGTGAAAAAGTCCAAGGTGATGTTTTAAATGTCTTGTTTTGTCAGTCCAAACCCCAAAGATATTAATTTTTAATATCATGCATACACAGAAAAAGAAGGAAATATCCATATTTAGGAGGCTGAAAGCATTTTGCACAAACAGTTACTTTAACGATTAATCAATTATCTAACTAGTCTGTGATTATTTTCCTTTGTCGACTTGTCGTTGTAGCTCTTGATATGTATGTCAGATCTGAAGTTTAGGTAAGTATAGGTGTGTAGGATTAATACAGATTGTGTTCATGATATTGCACCTAATGTGTGTAAAAATGACTTCAATCTCACCAACTGATAGATTTTTACAAGAGGAAAAAAACTCAAACTAAATTAAGTTTGGTGGAAAGATGCCAAGTACAACTCTGCATCTGTTAGCTCCCTCTTGTCTCTTGCAGTAATGAGGGAGAAGGAAATGATGCCACACACATTTATCCTGGGGATCAAAGACTTTACTGTTATACCATCACCAGCGATCGCCACCATTCACTGTGTTTGTCTCTTCCAGCCTCATCGAAAGAAGAAGTCGTTCATCGAAAAGAAGAAGGCCGTGACCTTTCACCTCGTCCACAGGAGTCAGAGGGACCCGCTGGCTGCAGATGAAAAAGCCCCACAACATGTCCTCCTGCCTGCCAGCAAGGTTCAGATTACCGTATTTTCCGCACTATAGGGCGCACTGGATTATAAGGCGCACTGTCAATGAATGGTCTATTTTCGATCTTTTTTCATATATAAGGCGCACCGGACTATAAGGCGCATTAAGCGAAACAAAACAGTCAGATAAGTCAAACTTTATTAAACGTGTTCACAAAAACTCTCAACATTGTTCAAACGTTAATGAGCGTATTCACAATAACTCCCAACCTTGTTCAGTTGTAACACGTAAAAAAACAGTCTGATACCGCTAAATCAAACGTTAGCGTATTCACAATAACTCCCAACCTTGTTCAGTTGTAACACGTAAAATACAACACAATACACTCACTTTTTCAGTTCATTCCTCGTCCACAAATCCCTCAAATTCTTCATCTTCAGTGTCCGAGTTTAACAGTTGGGCGATTACAACCCGGAATGATGGCAAGCTCCGAATTAGTTTGCTTAACTTGGTTTTTGACAGCATCGGTGAGATGGGCGCGCATGGAGTCGCAGATCAATAGGGACGGAGATTTGTGGAAAAAGCCATCTGGTCTCTTGACGTAAATTTCTTCGGTTAGCTTCGGTCTGCGGTCTTCTTTACTTGGCGCAGGTCATCTTCTTGCTTCCTCCACTTCCATACCATTGATTCATTAATGTTGAATTCTCTCGCAGCTGCTCTATTCCCATGTTCTACTGCGTGACTGATAGCCTTGAGTTTGAAGTCCGCGTCGTAAGCGTGTCTCTTGACAGGCGCCATTTTGGGGTCCTTATACACACACACGCTGTAATATTATGGTGAAGCACAGTATGTATCACTCCGCGACGCTCCTGACCACGGTAGCCGTAATGCTGCAAGCGGTGCAGCTTTGTAGTTTACCAAAGTCGTACTAAAACATTTTGACAGAGCGCCGTGAGCGCCGTGTACCACACAAAATCGCTTCGAGGTCAGTAAACACAACCAGAATTAATCCATATATAAGGCGCTCCGGATTATAAGGCGCACTGTCGTTTTTTGAGAAAATTAAAGGCTTTTAAGTGCGCCTTATAGTCCGGAAAATACGGTAACCGTGTTGTCTTAAGAAATATCATGTTAATCTCTGTTCATAGCTCTTATATGAAAATTACAATTTACCTCAGTGGTTCATTAGTCTTTTGGCTTGTGGCCCTTTGAAGAAAAGCAATAAACTTGCAGCCGGTCACAGGTTGTATATGTCTGTGAGTAGGAAGCCGTTCAACCAAAGAGTTATTTACTCTTTGAAGATTTTTGATTCAATCCAGCAAAAGTCACAAAAAATAAACCTGCTTGTTTTTCTTGTTAATTCATGCAACTGCTCATATTTATTTGCAGCCCCTTTTTTAATGTGACCAAACAAATGGCACAAACACTACGTGATGTTCTGTCTAATAACCATGACTTTGCTTTTGATGATCCTCAGGTGGAAACAGAGAAGATGCGCGAGGAGCAAAGGGAGTTTGGCGTTTTCTTTGACGACAACTACAACTACCTGCAACACCTTAAGGAGGCGTCAGCCCCGTTTGAGCTGGTGGCAGCCGGCTCCTCCCCCGCTGACAGGCCACCGGTTCATCTCTGTGATGAAGATGAGGAGAACGAGGAGGAGGGTGACACGGACAAGGTCGTTCCTGTAAGTTGACTTCAGTCATGAAAATCCTGGAAAAAGTTATGGAATGTAAACATGAATTTCCTGGATTTATTAGTGTAGCATATTACTTTTGCTGTTTGTCTTATTAAGTATGATTCTAACAAATAAGTTAACCTCCAAATATTGCAATTTAAGACTTTTTTTTTTTCTTTATGCACCTCATCAGACGTTAGCTGCTGTTGTCTCTAGATGTCATTCACACAATATGCTCAAAAAAGGGTCACACAGGAATGTTGAGAGAAAATCTGCTCTGAAATGTTTCCTGTTTTGTCTGATGCAGGCAGCTACCCTCAACCTCCCCTCGTCAGTGTTCGCCTCAGAGTTCGAAGAGGAGGTGGGTCTTCTGAACAAAGCTGCTCCTATCTCAGGTAGGCATCATCATCATCATCATCATCATCATCCTAAAATGGCTTTGAGTAGTTTATGAGCTTTAATCGACCTCTGCTGGTGTTCAGGGGGAACTGCAACAACCAGGGTCCTCATGGATCCTAAAGTTTTTGATGTTCAAGGTCATAAAATGTCTGGATTTGTTGGAGGGGAGGCATTAAATCTGGGTCTGGGAGGTCTGTACAGAGAGGCCATCTCGGCTCAACATCGGTATCGGCAGATCTTCGCCTTGTTGACCGCCATCGGCTCGTAAGATGACATTCTCCGATGTTTATCTGTCGTGTCGCATCAGTTTTGAGCTGGCTGGCTGAACACGACTCCGGCATGATCTGAGAGCGCTAGTGTGGGTCGTTAACAAATGAAGATGAAAATGAAAGAAAATGTGGGAGTATTACACTGTCCAGGGAAACATCAGCGACGTGCAGTTTGTTAGATGCTTCCTTCCAGAAAGGCCACTGCACTGAGATACTGGAGAAAGCATTGCACTGTGTGCTCATGCACCTGCACCATTAGATATATATTCTATATTTAATCCAGTTTCTTGAAGTATGTTGTGTTTCAAAGTAATGTTTGTGTGGCTAAAGTCTTCAAGATCTAAGAAGCTGAAACTTCCAGATGTGTTTATCATCAGATTTTGGGATTTAAACAGAACTATTCTCTCACTGAAAAGTTGTAACTTCATTTTACAAGAGTCATAAAAGATCAGATACAGATATTTATTTTGGTGTATTTTAATGACAAAAGCATGTTAAACAGTTTTGAACTCGATCATTTCTCTGGATCTCCTTTATTCACAAACAAAACTTTGCTTCAACTCGATTTCATGATAAAGATAAAAACATTTTTATCACAGTTTGCCCAATGTGACGTTTCCAGATGTCGTCATGTTGTTTTGCGTTTTCTTCCTCATTGTTTTTCTGTGTTCTCCTTCAGGACCTCGGCTGGACATGGACCCCGACATCGTGGCTGCTCTGGACGAAGACTTCGACTACGACGACCCCGACAACCTCCTGGACGACGACTTTATCCTAAAAGCAAACACTGCGAGCGGAGCAGTGGACATAAAGTGAGACATTTAATATGAACATATACTTCTTCTGAATCCTCTAAACTTGCTGTTTAACAGCTGTTAGTGCCGTCTTTGATGATTTGCTCGTAACCTTTGACAGAGGTGAGGACGACGACGATGACGAGTGGGAGGACACAGACGAGGAAGGCGACTTCGACTCTGAGGGCGGGTTTTCGGGTGACGAGGACATGGAAGGCCGCACTAAAGAGTTTCTGTTTATGGACGAGGAGACGAAGAGTCGATTCACAGAGTACTCGATGACGTCGTCTGTGATGAGGAGGAACGAGCAGCTCACTCTGCTGGACGACCGCTTCGAGAAGGTGAAGTTTTACAGTTGTACAAAATGAGGGTACTTTATGCAACTTTATACTTCTAGTAGACTACGTCTGAAAGGCAACTATTGTACTATTTACTCCACAACATTTCTCTCACAGCTTTAGTTACTTTTCACAGTTTTCCCTCCACTTCCTGTCCAGTGTGAACCACGTGTCTCCAGATGATGTTGAGTGTTTGTGATAAACTGAAGGATGAAGAGTTTCCTTCATGTGTTTTAAGATTCTCCTCCTTCTTAATCTAAATAAAGTCTTTAAAAAGCCTCTTGGATCAGCTGTAAAATGCATCGTCACAAAGCTGAAAACAGGCTGTTTTTCTGAGAAACTGGTGAAAAGTTGTCTTTTTAGAGACACGTGGTTCTCACAGGACAGAGACAAAGATACAAACATGTGATGATCTTATAGAATATGATGCATTGATGTAGATTAAACTACCAACAGGATATAAAGGAGGTCAAACTAGCACCACCTTAAACATCTACAGACAGATCCAGAATACAAAACCTCACGTCAAAATAATGAAACGTATAAGAATGTCGAGAATAAAATGTATTTATTAAAAGGTATATTATAAACCAAGTCCACGGCTCTAGACCAAACGTGAGGTATATATTCATACGATATGTTATTGTGTGGTATCACCTCCACACAGTCACAGCTGCTGTAAAATCAATTTCATTGCATGGTCTGTGTTGTTGTTTCAGTTTTACGAACAGTTTGATGACGATGAGATCGGCGCTCTGGACAACGCTGAGCTGGAGGGCTTCATCCAGCCCGACAGCGCTCGCCTGGAAGAAGTCATCAAAGACTATTTCATACAGAAAGGGAAAGAGTGAGTACAAGTTCTGCTCTCTTGAGCGGCTACAGTCATTTCTCGTGAGGTGAAGTTTTATTAAAATCATCTGGTGGACGTTTTTATTTTTTGCTAGAAAATGTTGCTTTAAATCACGCGTCTGACTGACTCCAGTGTTGTTTGTGGTTTAGATACTTGAGACCTGACGACTTGGGTCCCAAAGAACTTCCTGTCCTGAAGGAGGAGGATGAAGACGAGGAGGAGGAAGAAGAGATGGAAACTGTTGTTATCAAGGGTCCAGAAGAGAAGTGGGACTGTGAAACCATCATCAGTGAGTTCAGTTTCACTCATCAGTACAGTAGGAACATGCAGCAACATTTCTTTGCCTGTGACGTTCAGCAGCCTGAACAAACGCATCAAAGTTCATTTATAGGTTTACTCGCACATTTTTTGAAATCTGCTTTGTTTGCTGCCTTTCCAGGAGTTCGAGTTATTTACACACATTGTGTAAAAGAAATAAAAAAAGACAGATTTGTAGTTTGTAGGTTTGTTTCCCTCTGCTTCCAGCGTTCTTGTGTTCTAAGATAAACTACTGGAAAATCTGCACAAAGATAAAACTGAAATCAAACTCATCTTACTCAGGAAGAAAGCAATTTGTCTTAAAATGTATTTCTTTCAAGCCACAGCAAACATTTTTTGCAGCCTTAAACTGGAGACAAAAAACAACAGCGGCTAATGTGATATAACATTTACATGCAAACGTTAGGAAAGCAACTGAAGGAATTGCAATAATACAAAATCTAGCAGCAGACGTCTTTTTAAAGGACGTTTCTGCAAAGATAATAGTTGAGTTGAAGTCGTGACAGCAGAGATAATTAAAACTCCACACTAGTATTTTAACATTAGATCAGGTGTGTATTAACCTGTGGGTTGATCCCAGTGAAGTGTTACATCGGGAGTCAAAGGTGAACATCTTATCTGTTCCACATCAATGCAGTGACGCTCATTTGGTTAATGTTTGATAGGAAATATCACCACAAGCGGTTTGGCCCTTATGTTTCCCTCAATATCAAACTCCTGCAGTAATAAAGCGGCAATCAAAAGCATTAAAATGTCGAGTAGAGTGAAATAAAGTCAAATATATTGTAGAATTTGATACATTTTTTTTAAGTTGAAAAAATTTTGATTGTTAAACAAATGCTTTCTTATTCAAAATGAAACGTTAAGTCAGAAAATTGGTTGTATTTGAATTACCATTTAAATAATAAAAAAGATTTTGTAAATTTAAATCGATGTTTTTTTCCCCCTAAATGACCTTTGATAGATGTGATGAAGAAAATCTTTCATGTGTTGAAACGACTTAATTACTGTCGTTTAATGTTTTATATTTTATGGTGAGAAGGAGGAAACTGATATATTTAATCTGGATTCTGTAATTATTGTATCTTATTTTGACTTTTTCTCCAGGCACATATTCCAACATGTATAACAGACCCAAAGTCATTCAAGAGCCACCAAAGGTATGACAACACTTTTATTTTTTTTATGTGATACATACTGTATGTAGAAAAGTGTAAACCAGGGCACTAGTCTACAGAGTAAAGATGCAGTATGTGAACTGTAACACAGAAAGAGTTGATAAAGCAACACGTTGTCTGTTAGTTTCAGCTCGTTAGAGGCGTTATTGTGATCTTGACACTGAAACAGGAAGTTGTTCTTATTTAAATCTGCACATGTTGATGCTAAGCTTCCAGTTTATTTTACCAACGACTGCTGATTTCTTCTTCTTATTGAACTGTTGCTCAGAGATCTTTGTCTCTTTCTCCTTCACATTGTCAGGCTGGTTGAACCATCGTACAGCGTTTGTGTTCTCACACACAACAAACCTTCATACAAAATAACATCTTTTTGTTAAGGACTTTCTACAACCTAACAGCATGAGAGATCATTCAAACACACAGTCGTCCTCTCAGACGTCTGACACAATCACACTTTTAAACAGTAATCTAAAGTGAAATCGTTGGCTGGAATGTGCAAAAGTTCACAGTATGAAGAAATAATAACATGTGCAAAGTGAGAAAATTAAAATCTTGAGATTGGCCAAAATGTGCATTAATCCCATTTTTCTTTCTTTGCTCCCTTCTGTCCTCAGATGAAGCCGATCCGTGTGTCCCAAAGGACGGGCATCCCTCTGGACGTCCTTCCTGCCAAAGGCCTGACCGCCAAGCAGGCGGAGCGCATGACGAGAATCAACGACTCGGACCTGCCTCGTGTCTCCACCCAGCTCCGCAACAAGGAGGAGAGCAAAGAGGAGAGGAAGGAGAGGAAACAGGCCATCAAGGAAGAACGCAAGGTGAGGAAGAAAAGATAAATATATACAGAGAAAGAGTTACTCCTCCTATATTTCTTCTCACGCCGCCCTCCACAGATCAGGTTATCAGCAGGTGTCACTGTCAACAAGCTGCATGAAAAGATCCAGACCAAGAATTGATCAAAGTATTGTGTGTGTGTGTGTCACAGCCTGATCGCTCTTCTTCCTGTGCCGTAGAGCTCCATTGTTGTCTCACTGCTGCACTGTGTGACATGTTCCTTCATTATGAACACACACACACACACTGAAGTTTATTTTGACTCAATCCCCCACACACACACCGTCCTGCTGCCACTAATACTCACTCGAGCACCAAATGTGAATTAATCCGCCGCTGAAAATAGTCCCCAACAAATGCACTATTTTCTATTTCCTCCCGTTTGTGTTTTCTTTTAAATTAAACTATTTATTTGTGTTTTTAAGATTTACGTCTTCAGTAGGAACCGATGGGCTTAAGAGTTGAGCCACAGACAGGAAGTCAGAAAGTATTGACAGACGGACCAACACATTGTTGGTTTTGGTCTCTTCATGGGATTTGTCGACAATTAGAAAATAACAAAATGCAAAATTAATCGGTTCAATATGAGTGTGTGCGCGATTTGATTGATTTTGTTCTTATCTGATCAAATTAAATCAAATATTTACCAAATAAGCGCGTCATCACTATTGAAATAAATCTTTTCATGATAAACGGCAAGAAAAACAAGGCCAACACGGAGGACAAATATTTACACAGTGCAATGTGTTAAATTCTCCCTCTGTGTGTTTGAATAGGAGCGCAGAGTGGAGAAGAAAGCCAACAAGGTGGCGTTCAAGGAAGAAAAAGTGCGACAGGAGAAGCAGATGGTGAACCTGAGAACGAACGTTCAAGGCCTGAAGCTTTAGGAGAAAACACTGCACACAGACTTTTTTTTACCCCGTGGACGCCGTCATGAGTGGACGGCTGCTCTTCATCCCAGGGAGCGGACAAACGAGGCGACTGACGGGAGCTGAGAGGTGCGAGTCCTCAAATCACCGTGAGATGAAGTTCATTTAACTCCACTTTAAATATAAAGGAGCAAAAATGAACTTTTACCGACAGTAAACCAGCTCAGGTCATCATGTTATAGCAGGTTGAAATCTAAAGGTACTTGTGCACCAACGTTTGGTTTTTGATGTCTCACATCCATAATCTTGTTCACTCATCCTGTTCCTACCCAATATTTTGGGAAACACGCTTTTCTTGCAGAGAGTTTGACGAGAAGATCGATACCACTCGTCTGTACAGCAGCACCCTAACGCTAACTTAGCTTAGCACAAAGACTGCAAACGGGAGGATACAGTAAGCCTGGCTCCCCTGAAGCTCATTAATTAACACTTTAATTGTTACTTGTAGTATATAGAACAATTTTATATACTTGAAGTGTGTTAGAGGTTGTGCCATGTTTGGGCGGTTGCGGACTATTTCCTGGCTCAAGAGATTAAAGAGCTTAAACAAATGATTTAAATTAATAACAGAGCTTCAGGTGTTGACAGTTTCCCTCAGTTTCCAGTCTTAGTACTAAAAATAAGTTGATCGCTGCTAGAGCTTCATATTTATAAGAGTGGGATCAATCTTCTTATTTCACTCTGCCAGAAAGCATATTTCCAAACTACCGTTCCTTTAGCATTCAAGCTACGTTTGTTAAATGAAGGATGTCTATTTTCTTTTGCCAAATCTCCACATCATAAAGATTCGTATCGATACTCAGCCCTTTAAACATTTCTTCATATGCAGAGTTAACAAAAGAAAATATCTATTGTTTGTCTCTTTATTAAAAACACAAAGGAGATTTCATGTTGATCTTAATCCATCAGGTGAGCTGATCACATCAGACAGAAAATCTTTGGCAAAGCAACATGTGAAAAGAAACTTTTCTGTCCAATAAAACAAACAAACATCGAACATTAGAAGCAGAACATTCTTGGTCAAAGTTTTATCCCTGAAGCGAATTTCATATTCATAGCGACTGTATAAAAAGAGATTAAATTAGACATTTAAAATATGAGCAACCCTGAAGTAATGTAAACAAACCCTCTCAAAACAACAAAAGAAAAACTTCCACATGTCGCCTACAAAGTCAGTTTTGCAGATGATACTGAGTGACAACTGGCAGCGCCTGAATTAGGTGTGGCACAGTTAGCGATGTTGGAAGGTATTTATGACTAAAATGATCCGTTGACGAGTGGAAAGTCCAGATTGTTTAAGACATAAGTTTGCTTAACATTCAAAACCAAACCCTTAAACTTTGGTCAGTCTCGTGACTAGAAACTGTTTTTTTCACTAGTATCTAGTGGTACTTAAAGTTAAATGTAATTCTGTTTGAGTTTATAAGATTCAACATCTTTGTATAAATACATTTCCCAGTTTGTAACAATCCACAGACCTTTGCCATGAATAGTTTATTAGAACTGAAGAAATAGTCCCTGTGAAAACTGTTCTGTGGATTATTTGTGTAACATTTCTAAAAGAGATTTTATTGGGACGGTGGCAGAAATCTTAGATATCTCCTAATCTGGGTTTATTAAACCAAAACTACATGATTAAATAGCGCTTGATGCAAACTTTTGTGTTATTTGGGTGAACTGTCCCCTTTTAAAAACAAAACCCATAAAAAACAAAGATAAAAACTGTGAAACCACCACTAACAAACAACAAAGAGTTTGTACAACATTTGATCTGTTCTTTGGGATCTTACTTCCTTGAGATTAAAAACCTCCCAGTTGTGTTTAGAAGTTCTCGCTCTGCACTGCTGCACCGAGACGGGCGGAGGTACAGGATGCTCTGCGGCTGGAATGTGACTGGAAGATCACCACTTAGTTTCCACAGAGTCCAACAGCTAACGTCTGTACTGGCAAAAACAAAGGCGCTGAAGTCTTTGTGTCGCAGGTTTTCAATTTTGTACAGAAGGCTTTTCCCCTCAGATTGTCTCCAAGGCAACCCGACATATCCTTAAACGGTGCAGTCAGAAAGAAGGTTCCAGCGTCTGTCTCCACCTCCCTGAGCGCGCTCGTTTGGAGCTTTATAGTGCAGAGTCGACGGAGGTCCTGGACAAACTTTAATCCCAAAATCAAGTCTTCTCGTCAGGTGTTTTACCTCTCGGTGTAACCTGTGGCCATGTCTCCGCCTCCCATGTCCACCTGAAGAGCGTGTGCGCGGTCGTAGGCTCGCACCTCCACCTCCACCTCAATAGAAGTGGTGTCCGTTCTCGACGAGTCGTCTGCAGAGTCATCGCTATTGTATCCAAATCCTCCCTCCACGTACAAGCCGGCGGGAGGCTGGACATCGGCGGCGTCCTCGGAGCTGATGGAAGCGCTCCTGTAGGGCCTGTTAATCAGCTGAACGTCACTGAAGTACGTGGCCTCCACAGGAGCGTGCATGAGGCCCCTGTTACTGGAACTCTCCTTGTTATTGATCTGTGGGACAAGACGACAGACACAGAACGTAATAAACCGATTGGTTCCGATTACTTTGGAATTAGGTCAGTTGATACAAATAACGGCACATTTTGCAATTAGTAAAGGAATCCATTGGATTACCAAAACAATTATCCAATCTGAATACTACAAAAATGGACGCAGCCACAAAGATTTGAGATCAAATAAAAATGCATTTATAGTTGGTCAAATCAAATGGCCGTTACAGAAACAGTAGTGGCACAAACTGCAGGTGAACTGTGTATAATACAACATGTGGGACGATGTTTCTCCATTAAAAGATCAGAGGACTTAGTTCTGGTAACGCAAGAGGAGCATCATAAATTTAAAAAAACTAAACAAATCATAATTCTAAAACAAAAATATTAGTTTTTCATTCGTTAAGAAGATTGATTATCATGAAAATAAGTTTTAAAAGATCAAAAATACAAAATCAGCTCATCTGTGACGATGCAACTATAAAAATCTAATTTTTTCCAAACGTCATCTGATTAATTTATCCCAATTACATGTAATCTGTTCCAGCCCAACCCTGGGAATAAATAATGTGTTGGTTTTTTTTCCACCTTACCAGAGGCCAGGGTGGAGCGAGTGTAGCGGGTGGAGCGGGTGTCATCAGCGTCCAGGCTTTCACCTTACAGATGATAATTATTATCACTGTGGTTATGATGCCGAGCAACAGAAGCAATATAATAAGTGCTCGCAGCTCTGCTAGAAAAACAAACATTTAGTTTATTGATTGGAAATCTTCTGGGTTCACAGGTGACAATCGTGTGCAAAGGGCAGTAAATACAAAAATACTACAATAGATCAAAACAGGAATATAGACAAAACGAGACGGAATTTTAAAAAAAAATGTCCGTTATAATATATAAATACGCAAATCAGTTGTTTTTTTAAGGGTGGTTATGTATGGCACAAGTACTACTTAAGTAAAAGTAGTAATACCACAGTGTATTTACAAAAGTATTAGCATCAAAATATACTTATTTACTAAAAAAGTAAAAGTACTCTCCCATTTCAGAATAATGTTTACATCATTTTTTTGATACAGGACTTTTACTTGTAAAGGGTCTGAATACTTCCTCCACCACTTCCTGTTGATGGCTGTGTCCATGCTGCTTATTTCTACGTTAAGTCAACTTTTTAAATTTGATTTCATGTGACATTTAATCTTTGTAAACCAGGAACCGGCTCACCTGGAGACCCAGTGGCACAGACCCGGCTCGTCGTTCTGAACACCATTTGGTCGACACCATTACTCCCAAACAACAACCCTTTCAGCTTCACACACTTCTCCACATCCTCAGGGAACGGAATATCAAGTTTGCATGTTTCCTGTTTCACTGTGCAGTCTTCTTTAAAGTCTGCCTGAAAGTCACAGACATACATCACTTATATTAACACTTTTTTTTTAAACATTTTTTATCCTATTTGCATATTATGACAAAGAATAAAGCATTTGAACTCCATTTTTGTCTCCGTTTTTGGGTGGAGACATAAATCTCTTCAACAAATCCCTCATTCTTACTCTCGATATTCAACCTATGGCTGTCCTCAACTAAAGGAAACACGAAAATGCGAAATATATAATAAAATATGTGTGTGTGGGGCTTTTATTGTGAAAGGTAAAAACGGAAAGACCTTCGTCAAGGTTGAAAGGAGTAATAAAGTTTGTAAAAAAAGGTTTCGGACTATCGTTTTATAATCTCAGAAATGTAGGCGCAACTCGACCTCGACAACGTGGCGAGTTGCGTCGAAACAACAGTTCGAATATATTGATGTTTAAAAAGAAATACGTGCCCATACGTGTGGATATAATCTGTAAACTGAGGATCGTGCACCACGAGAGGTTCGTGCTCATACGTTTCTTAGAAAGAAGTAATTTCAGCATGAAACAAACGTGTTGTGTTGTTCTTTAAAAGCCGACGAGTCTTTAAACTTGTACTTGCGGCATCAGAAGAGACGGTGAATTGAAAGGTGGCCGTGTCCGGCTTGTGAGCCAGCTTCAGTTCTCTGTAGAAGTGGAGGGGGTTCATGAAACTCACTGTGGCCCCCGAATCGTTCTCTACCAGATCCACGGGGGGGAACTGCAACGAACCTGCGAAGAGACATTTATAAAACTTTTCATGTATATAATGCATTATAAATATACTTATAAATGTGTTACAGCTTCCAGCACTGAATAATTAAAGCTATAAGCACTCGTACATATTCATAACGATGTATGACAATAACATATAACATAATAAAGACTTTTATAAGGACTTATAAAGGTAATGTAATATAAAAGGTAATTCCCATAGATGTAATACATTATAATGTGATTATAAGTTACACTAAGGTCATTGTTCGTCTAAAGAAAAATAATTTCACAACGTTTTGTGTTCTTGCAGATTTAATG
This sequence comes from Bovichtus diacanthus, assembly GCA_943590825.1. NCBI lineage: Eukaryota > Metazoa > Chordata > Actinopteri > Perciformes > Bovichtidae > Bovichtus > Bovichtus diacanthus. Next base: position 867 of record CALSBV010008415.1, on the reverse strand, counting down.
ATGTTTCTTTTTACTTTAGAGTAATTTAAAAAATATAATGTGGGAATTCCAACACGCTATGATGATGTACTGTAAATGCATTATAGACATACACAATGTTACCAGGAAATCAAGTTGTATCTATTCATCAAACATCATCTTCTCGCTTGAATCACACTCTAGTGGGTTACAGGAAAATGAAACACATTTAAAAAAATAAATAAATAAAAATGTTTATCTACATATTACTTACATTTTATATAAGACGTCTTTAAATCGTTAAAGGTGAATGTTGTAGATACTGGTTTAGACTGGTTTCCTCCCTCCACGCGTGTTACGATCACAGAATAGATGTCCATGTAGCGCTCTTCAGATTCCCAGATGAAACTCGCATGGTGCGGATTGCTCACGCTGACATTTAACAGGCTGCAACACAACAGCAAACACAAACATTTAGAAATAAAACTTCTCCCACGTAATAATGATTAATTGTCTTGATCAATCCAGTATTATAAATACAATCTATGCATTGTCAGCACTAAATAAGTTTGTGTATTGATTAACAGTTTCAATTGAAATGCATTTTAAAAAATCCTATTAGATGAACCTCTGATGAAAAGTAAGTATTCTGTACAAGTTATGGATAAAGACACTTGCTGATCGGGGGGCGAAACCCCCCTGATTATTTCCTTCTTTTATTTGCGTCACATGAAACAACATTTGAGTAAATAAAAAAAATAAAAAAAATGAAACTAAAAGAGTTTAAAAATGGAAGTTTTATGTTTCATGTTTTAAGGTTAACAGGTGCAATTAAATACCAGCCTGATTTTAATTCAGTGCAAAGCAATATATATATATATATTATTTTTTTTTTTTGTATTGGTTTGC
>CALSBV010008413.1:409-12301 GCA_943590825.1 Bovichtus diacanthus | reverse complement strand
GTCCTCAGGGTGTAGCGTGGAAACACGTCCTCAGGGTGTAGCGTGGACACACGTCCTCAGGGTGTAGCGTGGGCACACGTCCTCAGGGTGTAGCGTGGACACTCAGCTTGGCCGTCGTGGTTGAAAAGAAGCTTGAGTTGCACTTTTGGATTCAGATTGGATCCTTGTAGCTTCACTCCAGCACTTTTCAAAGGCAGGATTTTAATAGACGTCTTGCACAGATCTGACTGCAGATCACATGTGTAGTTGAAAGTGTGCTTCATTAATGTGGGATGAGACGTCCTTCGGTTCCTTTCTGCTGATCTGTGCCGCTGCTGCGTGGGGTAATGAACACTTTCTCTTTTTTACCTCTGGTTTTTGGCTAACGAGGGGTTTCTTGATGTATTATTCAGGGACAGTAAGCTCACCATGCTGCTCAGTGAATCCCTCGGCAACATCAACTGTCGAACCACCATGATCGCCCACATCTCCGACTCCCCGGCCAACTACCTGGAGACGCTGACCACCGTGCAGCTGGCCTCTCGCATCCACCGCATGAGGAAGAAGAAGTCCAAGGTGCTTCGTCTCTGATTCCTTTTCCTCTTTTGCAGCTTTGCTGATATTATATATTAGCAGTTAGTTCCTTTATGAACGCACAGATCAGGACTCTCCTTTAACTCATTTATTGGAGGGAATTCATCCAGGACATTTATTAAGACTTCATGATGCAAAAAGTAAATAAAAGTCTAAAACCACATGACAAAGACTGGACGTGTATCAACAGAAATACAGATTATCAGAAAGGTAAAGTGGTTCAGGGGTCAGAGGAACGCAAATACACATCAACACGACTTGTTTAAAAGCAGTTCTCTCACACAGTAAAGCTCAGCAACGTGAACGGACCTGTGCAGGTTAAATTCAGGAGCACGAAGAAATATATATGTACACATACTTAGAAGTATGTCAAATAACAATAAGAGAATAATACAAATAGAAACTGTGGGATGGGAACAATTCAGAGCTCATTGCACACTGCAGCTATAGAAACAAGGTCAACTCACCGTCTACTTCAGCAGTTAATCCAATATCCAGGATGTGCAATATACAGTAAGGTCAGAATGTAGTTCAAAATGAAGTATTAAATACTTGTTTAGTGCAGACCCTCACACTTTTATATCACATTTTTATATATAGAGACAATTTCTATACTTTTTTCAATTATTATGGTTTATTAACTTGCATAACATTTTATCTTAGGTTGTACAGATGTTAGGGAGATGAAGCATAATTTCTATTGCAGAGTTCAAAGGGTTCTGAATGAGACTGAACCTCCTGAAGTAAAAACATTACAATCTATAAAGTAGATCTGTGACCGGGTCGGAGGTTGTACCGTCATACGTCATAATATGACAGATAATCAATATCACTGTTCCTATGGGGCCGACAGTGAAACAGTCTTTCGCTCTCATTAGAGTCTGTGTTGTGTTTTATAGATTCCAAAAGCCATACGGATACAAGTTTATACATATATAGATATACATTCATGTCCAGCCAGGAGTGTGAATTTCTAACCTCTCGCTGTATCGAGTCACGATGCTCCAGAAATAGATTTGCCTTCAGGTAGATCTTTGGTCTCTTTAGTATGTTAATCCTGCATTATTTTATTTTTTAATCTGCAGTATTCCTCCAGCTCATCCGGAGGGGACAGTTCCTGCGAGGAAGGCCCGTCCCATCGACCTCCTCATCCTCGACCCTTCCACCCAAAAATCGTGGCCCTCGACCCGGACACGCCCCTGCTGTTCTCCAGCGACCCTGACTACTCCTCCAGCAGCGAACACTCCTGCGACACCGTCATCTACGTCGGGCCCGGAGGGGCGGCCATCTCGGACCGAGAGCTGAGCGACAACGAGGCACCGCCTTCCTTTGTTCCTATCATACCTTCCCTGAACAAAAAGCCAGTCAAAGATGCACCCAGGGCTGATGGAGATCACTTAAAGTGTAACACGTTTGCAGAACTGCAGGAGAGACTCGACTGCATTGACGGCAGCGAGGGTCCGGCCACATTCAGCACAGAGGCCAAAACAGGACAAGGGGCAGCAACGCTCAGGACTCCAACTGGAGCTAAACCCACAGAGGCAACGTCTCCACCCAAATCTGATAAGATTTCCTCTTACGGGTTCTTGGAAAGCACACCAACCACAGGCACAAGTAAACCTGATAAGGAGCCATCCAAATTCCCTTCAGCCGGCCACCTCATGGACGCCTCTAAACGGACAAGTGCAGATGGGGAGAAACTTTGTGTGGTAAAACAAGCTGGGGCTTTTCCCCAGGACTCAGAGCCTGTGGTGCGAGAGAGGGTCTTCCTCAGAGGTGTACCCAAGCCGTCAGCCTCACCGTCCTTACCCAGGACATACAGGGAAGTATCTCAGCCTGGGGAGGTTGTAGGTAGAACTCCCCCAGTGGGTATGAGTCAACAAGCACTGAGGCAAGGCCAACCACTAGGGTCCCCTAACATGGAAAGGGCCCACAATCTTCGGGCTGTTCTGTTAGGAAGATGCCTCGACAGGGATATTCTGAGGACTACCGTTACACTGCAGCAGCCTGTAGAGCTGAACGGGGAGGATGAGCTCGTGTTCACGGTCGTAGAGGAGCTTCCTCTTGGCCTTGTCCCAGACAATGGCCGCCCCTCTAACCTCCTCAGCTTCAACAGTGACTGCTCTCTGCAGGCCTCAGCCTCTGGCTCTCGTCCTGTAAGCATCATCAGCAGTATTAATGACGAGTACGATGCGTACACATGTCAACAAGGAGCTGTGGGACCTGTGGCTGATGTTGGCACTGAATGCCAGGAAGTGTTATTTTCCCAACATGGCAACAAGCAGTCAACTGTTGGCGCGTCGCCAAGTGAAGTGAGTGCTGATTCAGCTGAAAGTGAAGGCACTCATTCAACAAGCAGCCTTTACTTAATGGACAAAACAAACCTGGCTTTAGTGAAAGCATCCTTGCTAACCTCGCCAAGTATATTACATAAACAGTCATTTCTGCAGTACGGCATCAAGAGCTCCCTGAATGACAGTGGCGTCTGTTTCTCAGAGCTGGACAGTGACCCTGCTACTCCAAATAAACCTTCTTTTACAAAGTGCCCTCCATCCCCTGACTCAACCAAAACCTCTCTCAAGGTGAGAGCCAGTACTCTGAACACTTCAGTGTCAGCGCAGATTCACCATCATGCTGCCCATTCCAGTCTTCCCAGGAAAAACAAGCCTACCTCATCTGCAACTGTGGGCTGCAGCAGACCGGAAGGCAGACATGATGACTATTTGCTTCAGGGAAGCAGTCAGTTTGATCCAAGAGAGGTTGCGTTTCTCTCTGCAGGTAAGCCACCAAGATGTGGCATTAGTAGTGTTTCCTCTAAGAGGCCAGGAGGGAACAGTAACAGTGTTCCTCACACACCAAAGGCACAAATGTCGTCTTCAGCTCAGAGGGTTGTGGACGGTTGTGAGAAGTCCAGCAGCAGGAGAGGAGATACTCTCATCAAGCTGCCACGACTCACCCGAGGTGCAACCACTCTAGGAACCGTTTCAGTTCCCCAGACTTCTGAATCGAAATGGGGTCATGAAGGGACTTCAGTGACGGGTACCCTGAGGTTTTTATCCTTAGGAAAAAGGTCAAATGGGCATAAAAGCAACGTGATCTCCAAGTCTGGATCTGGAAACATCTCACCTCCTGCGCCACTTGTCAGACTGTCAAGCCAAGAACAAAAGACAAGGACTGTGCTTTCTCCAAGTGCCTTAAAAACAAGCAGTGACATTGGAAAGTCAATCCTAGAGGAAGAATACAACATCAGGCTCCGGGCAGAGTCACTCAGCCACAGGAGTTTAAAAACTGAACATGGCACTGCCAGGACATCTTCGAGCTTGAAGACACGAGGGGCCAAAGCAGAGTCTTCCAGGTACTACGGGAGTCTGATGTGTCTAGAGAGAAGTGAAAGTCAAACCTTTGCTGGGTCCAAGCCTGAACTGTCCAGGGAGAACAGCGCTGCTACTTTAGGAGGTAACAGCAGATCCAACAGGTCAGTGCCAAGACTCGGGGTTCCAACCTCCACCTCCACATCTGCTTCTTTTTCCCAAGATCCTCCTGTCTTTGCTGCTACAAGCAAACTGGGGCAGGTAAAAGGCAGCAGCAGCTCTCGAGCAGCAGTTTCTGGTGGATCAAAGGTTCGAACTCTGTCTGCGAGCAGTTCCAAGAGCCTGAGCTCCTCACCTAAACCTCTTGATAATGCAGCTGGACGCAACACCAGCCTGCCTCTAACTGGTAAGTCCCCAATTCGGTCGGGGGCCGTAGCCAAGACGGGAAGAGGCACCATCATGGGCACAAAGCAGGCCATCAGCAGGGCTGCTAACAGCCGGGTTAGCGAGCTAGCCACTGGTAGCCAAAGGAAGCAGCTCAGCAGGGGCCCCGGAGTAACAGGAAGTGATGCCATTGACAGCGGGAATAGTAGTGTCAGTGGGTCGCCAAGCAACACAGCGCTACCATCACCTTACAGCAAGATCACTGCGCCTCGGAGGCCACAGCGCTACAGTAGTGGGCACGGCAGTGACAACAGCAGCATCCTCAGTGGGGAGCTGCCCCCCGCCATGGGCCGCACTGCCCTGTTTTACCACAGCGGGGGGAGCAGCGGCTACGAGAGTATGATCCGGGACAGCGAGACCACCGGCAGCACCTCTTCAGCGCACGACTCTATGAGCGAAAGCGGAGTGTCCTCGTCCAATAGAAGCAGAGTTTCTAAATCTCCCAAGAAGAGAGGAAATGGTGAGTACACTTTGCAAAGATAGAAAATTAATTACTCATGGTGAAATTGATGTAGGGATGTTTGAGGCCGTTTCTCACCAGTGTTGTGGGAATATGGAAAATCTGCAAGCAAATATTCTGCATGAAAACTCTGCTACGAATTACCTGCATTACCACATATCAGTACTTATCTACATCGTATTCCAGCTGCAGGACATATATTCTCCTTTATTTGGTTGTTGAGGGAGTTGTCGCCGTGTTTGTCCGACATTATTGGATGATTCACTATTACAAAAATCCCAATAGTCTTAAAAATATCCCATCGAACTGATATCCGTTTGTCCGCCAGAAGCACATGGCTACTTATTATGCAGATCACAAATCGAATGTTCTGCAGGGGTTTAAGCATTCTGAACTGTGCCGTTTTAAAAACTGGTATTGTTGTGCTGAAATACTAATATATATTATTAAAGTGATAAAACATTTACAGACTTCAGCATGGACTGTGAGGAACTGGGACGAACATATTTCACTATTTTCTCATTTTATAGACCTAACCATGAATCACTAATGCAGATAAACATTTGCTGCTGCCATACTAAATATAAATATACGATGTTTCACACATTTGTTTCTGTTCTTATGTTTCTATTAATTTTCTTGATTTGACTTCCATCAGGTCTCCTTCGGCGGCGTCTGATCCCAGCTCCCCTCCCCGACACCTCCTCTCTGGGCAGGCAGGTGGGGGGTCAGTGGGTGGACCTGCCCCCACTGGGTGGCACCCTGAAGGAGCCCTTTGAGATCAAGGTGTACGAGATCGACGACGTGGAGCGCCTGCAGAGGAGGAGGGAGGTGACAGGGTCCGAGGTGAGGGTGTCCGAGGTGAGGGGGTCCAAGGTGAGGTGAGGGGGTCCGGTGTGAGGGGGTCCGTGGTGAGGTTGTCCGAGGTGAGGGTGTCCGAGATGAGGCTCGGCAATGACGATGAATAACAAAGAGTTCAGTCACTGCTGAATCAGTTTGTTGTGGTTCAGCGTTTTCTTCATGTTTGCAGTGAAAAGAACAGTGATGTCTGTGTTTCCATAGAAACGGCCACTGAGACTCATGGGTAGTGTAGTTTTCAGAGCCTTTCCACAAAGCAAACATTTTTTCAGCAGTGAACTTTAGGACTTGAGCTTGTACAGTTTACAGCAGGATAATATTTTTATAGCTAGTAAATTGCAAACGTTCTCTATTATTGGATGTAATCTTAATAATTAATGATCATCAATCATGATCACAGCTTAAGTACATATGTGTGTCCTTAAGTAAGTGACTCTGTTTGCATTGAAACATCATCTGCTAACACTGACTCACATTCATTCAAACAAACTAATTTCAGTGAGTTCAGATCATCTGCTAATTAAATGAGCATATCGTCTGCATACAGTGATAATCAATACACTGTGGAGCCTTTAGTATGTATTTTGGGTACCTGGCTGCTTTATACTTTGTTAGATTGATGATATAAGAAGTGAGACTTACAGCTGAGTAAAAGTGCTCCATGAGTGTGAAGACTATAATGAAGTTCTATAAAGACTTACTCTCTGAACGTGAGCATGTGCAGGATTGTTCCCATGAATAATGCCCTGAGATATTCAGAGAGCAGGAGCACAGAACTCCGGCAGACACAACTGATTCCTCCTGAGACTGTCGAACGCTTCAAAGATGTCTGTCTTCATGAGCCCGAGGCCACTTTATCTCTGAGTCCATTACGGTTTAGTCCTAATTGGTGTAGATGTGGCTGCTGTGTGCAGGACGCAGTGATGGATGACGGCCGGTCGCGGCTGGTTGCTCTTTACGGCCTCTCTGTGTGAGCGCTTCATTAACCTTCAGTGAGTCGTGTGTGGAGGGAGGGAGACGCATCATTCAGCTGCAGGGAGCTCTGATTTATTTTCAGTTAGAGAAACCTGAAGTGCAGTTCATCACAGATCTTCTTCTTCTTCTTCTTCTTCTTCCCTCTGCAGCCGTTCCACGATGTAGAAAAGGTGGGTTCTACTTTTAATGCGATCACACAGATAAACAAAGGTTCCTCCTTCACAAACTTTTGTTGAATGTCACAAGGCTACAATAAGTATAAGTAATAAATATATCTTTCTATAACTCTGTACAGGAGCAACTTTCACTGGCTGTTTGCTGATTTTCTGAATCTCCTTATACGAACAAAATGTTCCATTTTAAATGAATAAATAAGTAATTATGAGTCATATGAATAAATTGTGCAATATATATAAATTAAGCAATAATTTCAATAATATAACAAACAGGTTTTATTTCTCTGTCTCCATAATGGTCAGACACTTATATTCATATAATAATCAGAAATTAACGTTGTATTAGTTCCTGTTGACAGAAAAGAACATGCATAGACAGATATGTGAGTAGTCATGAGTAGTATATTGTGCATGGTGTGCAGTTACAAACATGCATATCATGTATATCTTATACAAACATGAACATACGTTGCCACAGATAGAGACCTGCACAAACGTATATAAACTCATATCTACACTCAGGTCTAAGTGTGGATGTTGTTATAAGTGTAATCAATCTCATGGTAGCAGCGAGGAGACGGAGCTGACTTGACTTTCACTGTTAAATCTGTGTGTCAGGGGCTGCTCTACTTTAACGCCCGGCTCAGGATGCTGGAGAAGCGGCAGCAGCGGATCCGAGAGCTGAAGAGTGAACACGAGAGTCTGAAGGTGGAGCTGGAGGAGGCCAAGAGCCGGCTGATGCTGCAGCCCGGCAGGTGGAGCGGAGAGTGTGAGTACCGCCGTGCGAAATACACACATGATGTTGGCACTGCAAGACTAACTCTACGATTAGCCTCCTGTTCCACATTACGAGATTTGTGCACTTGTGCTGCATTCACGTGATGCCGGAATAATCGGGGAAAAAACTATTTCCCTTGAACGCGCCTCAAGTCTGGACTTGTACTCTGACACGGGTGAATGAAATACCTTCTCTGTGGCGTCCATCTTGTTTCCACGTTACTACTTAATTAGAATGAATTCATTTCCATAGTTTTGTTCATGTTAGTCGGACCAAACAGCAACTTCCGGGTCTGAAACCTCCAGCAGGGGGCGACTCCTCTGGATGTGTAGAAGTCTATGAGAAAATGTTTCTTCATCTCTTGATTTATCAGCTCAGTAAATATCACCTGATGAGTTCATGTCTCAGTCTGCAGTTTCAAGTCTTCTTCAAACAGCAGGACGTTCGTTTAGTGAATTATGATCTCATGAGCGTGAAACAGACATAAAGCATCGTGTGCTTTAGGGCGGGGCTACCAAAAAATAATGACAAATTACAAGTCATTTGAACTTTAGTCATGAAAAGAAAAAATAAAGAAAAAATAATTTAAAAAATAATGAAAAAATAATAAAAAAAATAATGAAGAAATATTGAAAAAAATAATGAAGAATTAATGAAAAAATAATGAAAAGATAATGAAAAAGTAATGAAAAAATAATGAAAAAATGAAAAGGGGTAGCCTTAGTGAGGTGGCATTGTCATACTTAGAAACTGTCATTGTTTTTTTGGTAAATGATAAATTACATGTCATTTGAACTTTAGTCACAGGGACAAACTCTCAGGTCACCTCCGACTGTTTTCACAAGAAACCCTGAGCTGTGCAGAAGGAACGTGTCCGATCAATAAGACCTCGTTACCTCTGATTGTTTCTGGCTGCAGGAGGAGCTCGTAAATCACCGTCTACTCCCCTCATGTGGAGACAGTCAGTGTATCCCATAATGCCCTGCACCACCAGACTGTTCACCATCACTGTAGTATAAACTCACAGATATCTTCATGAAACTTCCCCAGTTCATTACTCACATTAACACAATTATCTTTTATATTACAAGTTTTCTGACATGTGATGTTTAAATATGTAAATGATCCTTTATCTCATTAGTAATAAAAAGCTGCATGTTGTTAGTAATAAAAAGCTGCATGTTCTGCATGTTGTTAGTAATAAAAAGCTGCATGTTCTGCATGTTGTTAGTAATAAAAAGCTGCATGTTGTTAGTAATAAAAAGCTGCATGTTCTGCATGTTGTTAGTAATAAAAGCTGTATAAATGAGGCTCTGAGTGAGATGTGAACACACTCCTCTGTACAAAGCTTCAGAATATAGAGAGGAATGAAAGTGTAAAGTTTGGTGTATGTAAGAGCTACTGAAGTGGAGATTTCTGCCTCAGAGTCTGAGAAAAAGCTCCTTTAGAGAAAAGCTCCTTTAAAGATATGATTGTAAAATTCATACATTTTGTACACACTACAGGTGAATAGGCTCAAAAATGTAACTAATAGATAAACATGAAACTTCAGTTCATGACTCACATTAACACAATTACTTTTTATATGACAAGTGTTCTGACATGTTTAAATATGTAAATGAGGCTTTATGTGATGTCACTTCTGGTGAAGCAGAACAGCCCAAAATCTAAAGATTTAAAAACTTCCGTCGTGTTTTAAAACATCACAAGACTTATATTCACGCCCTGCTGACTACTCACATCTTTCTCATTATTGTTCTTCTTATTAAATGTCTTGCAGTCGACGTGGACCAGGACCTGGACCGGGAGTCCCAGGAGTACCTGGAGGCTCTGGCTCAGGCCACGGCGGAGCTGGAGTACTGCGTCAACCTCTGCAAGTCCCGCGTCATGATGGAGACCTGCTTCGACATCGCCGTGATGACAGCCGCCGCCACCGCTGCGCAGGGAGGTCAGCAGGAGGTGGAGGTGTGAGAGGAGAACGCCCCCCCCCCCCCTCACTGTCAGGCTGTGGCCACCCGCGGTACTGTAACACAAATATCCCTGAAGCCCAAAAACCTCCAACTGGACCAAGAATCAAATATCAAAGTCAGAATATTCAGACTTCTAAATCGAAGTATTTAAATATTCCAACTGTTCTCTCGAAATATTCCCCAAGAAATCCTCTAAATATTCTGACGGGGGGTGTAGTTCAGTGTGACTCATTTCCTCTGATGTCCCTCCAGAATAAAAGTCCACTTCATCCTGTTTAACTCAGATCCTCCTGCAGCTTTAAAGTTTCACAGTTTCACAATAAAAGCCCAGTTTGACACAGAATCCCAACTGCAGACTGACTTCAGTCTTCATTCTGTATTATTTATGTCTGATATCATCTCATATGAGCCAACACCCAGCAAGCAATTTTCATTGAAATGAACAGGCGCCATCTTGGAGCGTATCCAGCTCTTTTAACACACCGAGAGTTTCTGAGGCCTGATGACGACAGATGACAAAGTGAAACCTCAGAGAACTCAAACGAATGTGAAAGAAAGAAGCAGAATAACTCGGAGTGTAAAGACGTGACGACAGAACGCGCTGGACACGAGTTTCTGATGGAAAATGAAACTTTTCTGGATTTTATTTCTCATTTATGAGACGTCCTATCATGACCTGGATCATCATCGTGAAAGACGAAAGCTCTGGAAGTGCCTTTATATTTATTATCTAACTGAATGCATTTATTTAAGTTTTATTTTCCTTATTTATTTTTTTGTATTCATCATGTTTTTTTATGGTGCTGATCTTAAAAACAAACTTCCTAAATATTCTTTATGCAAAGAGATGACGTAATTTTGAGTCGACGGTTTGTTTATGGAACAAAAATGTTCAAGTTTTGGCAAGAAAATGAAACACAAACAGAGAGAATTGCAATAATTCAGTTTTTGTTGCAAACATCAGTCTTTGCCTTCATTGTTGCTGCCTTTGACGGAAACGTTCACTCAGAGTTCTTCCAACTTCTCTCAGATTACCATAAATATAAAAATCGCACGTCCTCTCAGTCATAACACAGTCAAACGTGAACACATGAATATGTTTCACGTCACAGCGAGTGTGTTGACGCTGATACGCTAATATTTTCAAGCTCTGGTGTAAAAACACCAGAAAAAGCAATTTAACTTAAGACAGTCGTCCTTAACTTCAACAAACAACATGAACAGAATGAAAAAATATAATTATTTATTCAAAGTACTTTGTTAAAACTTGTTGTTGTCGGTTAAACAGATCATAATTCATCTAATATTTATTTTATTTTGCTGCGGAAACATCTGCATTTATTCAAGTTTCTCACCAAAAACTACATCTTACAAGATTAAATTTGAACACATCATGATAACGTTATAAATTAGATTTAACCAGTTCTCATTTTTACTGAATAGAGCCTGAACGCACCACAATGTAACTCTATGGAACCTTTGTTAGCGTTAGCTGTTAGCGCCGTTAATGTTAGCGTTAGCTGTTAGCTCCGTTAATATTAGCGTTGGCTCATTGAAACATGAAAACATTGAAACTTTACAACATTAAAACTTTAAAACTTTAAAACATTAAAACATTGAAACATTAAAACATTGAAACATTGAAATATTAAAACTTTAAAACTTTAAAACTTTAAAACATTAAACCATTGAAACATTAAAACATTAAAACTTTAAAACATTGAAACATTAAAACATTGGAACATTGAAACATTAAAACATAAAAACATTGAAACATTAAAACTTTAAAACATTGAAACATTAAAACATTGAAACATTGAAACATTAAAACTTTAAAACTTTAAAACATTGAAACATTAAAACATTAAAACATTGAAATATTAAAACATTGAAACATTAAAACATTAAAACATTGAAACATTGAAACATTGAAACATTAAAACATTGAAACATTAAAACATTGAAACATTGAAACATTAAAACATTGAAACATTGAAACATTAAAACTTTAAAACTTTAAAACATTGAAACATTAAAACATTAAAACATTGAAACATTAAAACTTTAAAACTTTAAAACATTAAAACATTGAAACATTAAAACATTGAAACATTAAAAAATATTAAAACATTGAAACATTAAAACATTAAAACATTGAAACATTAAAACATTAAAACAATGAAACTTTAAAACTTTAAACCATTGAAACATTAAAACATTAAAACTTTAAAACATTGAAACATTGCAACATTGCAACATTGCAACATTAAAACATAAAAACATTGAAACATTAAAACTTTAAAACATTGAAACATTAAAACATTAAAACATTGAAACATTAAAACTT
>CALSBV010008412.1:0-10968 GCA_943590825.1 Bovichtus diacanthus | reverse complement strand
AGAGAGAGACAGAGAGAGAGAGAGAGAGAGAGACAGAGAGACAGAGAGAGAGAGACAGACAGAGAGAGACAGAGAGACAGAGAGACAGAGAGAGAGACAGACGGAGAGAGACAGATGGAGAGAGACAGAGAGAGAGACAGAGAGAGAGACAGAGAGAGAGACAGATGGAGAGAGACAGAGCCGTTGTCTCCCTTCTCTTATGGCCCTAATTAGATATTGACCAGCAGTCTTTGTCTGCTGGCTCTGTGTCAGTGTTTGACCTGCAGTGACCCCACTCTAATAGATTGCAAAACATTACTTACTTATATGTGTGTGTGTTCAGCATGTGCTTTCATATGCTAATAGATTATATGTTGTGTGTGTGTGTGCAGGTGTGACTGAGTAGTTAACGGCATGACTCAAAGAGAAAAGAGAGGTTACAGATTTATCTTGACTCTGTGTTTACAGTATGTTGAGTATGTTAAGTGCATAGCTGGCTTTGTGTGAGTGTGAGTGTTGGCCTCTCCCTTCCCCCTCCACACACACACAGACACACACACCCTGCTACCTGATAAGATTTATCTTTGTTGCCCCTGCAGCATGTTGCCATCTTTTTTGCGAGAACATGAAACAAGTAAAAGCCTCTAAACTGCAGGTCTGACTACATTTAAATCTGTTATTATTATGGACAGTTTTAACTGGACCGTCTATATATCTGACTCTATTATCTCCGGCCTGCTTGTTTAATTATTCAGCAGATAAAAATGGCCTCTTTATTGTGTCCATATACATTTTGAGTATCCTGTTCGTTTGCAGGAAATATCAAAGTGTGCCTGCCTGCGTCTGTGTCCAGCCCGCACACAGCTCAGTAATATAATGAGCCCTCTTGGTTCTGAGGAAGGAAACAGAGACTCACGGCTGGAATTACAGACGCTCGCTCTCCCCAAACACACAGACCAACCCACTGATGGACTGACACATCTCTGACATCGTCAGGAAATGGAAACATTGGATGCTCCTCTGGATTACGTAGAGCAATCACTCACACCCTGTTACATATTGGCTTATTAAAATCTGATTAAAATATTAATAAGTCAATGAAGCCAATTGTTTCACGTATCAGGTTGCGTCTTTGATTTCATAATAAAAATGATTCTGCCCTGGCTAACCGAAATAAGCCTCGAGTTTTGTCCCCTGATGAGTGAGTGCGTTTGGAGAGCAAGTAACCATGGTGACCGGCACGGCCATTGGCATGGTGACGAAGCTCAGCGGTGGCCTAGTACTCCTAGCCAGGATCCCCTGATGTGATCCGGGACGAGAAATAATTGATGCATCTGTAACTGGACACTGTATTCACTGCTGTATAATATAGACTGGCAATTGATTCAAGGAACCGGTGTGTGTGTGTGTGTGTGTGTGAGCAGAGGTGAGTCACTGTGTTGGCTACAGTCCGTGTGTGCAGCGTCTACACGCATTGCGGCAGAGATGGAGGGAGATGTAGAGGGAACAATAGAGACAATGTGGTTGTGAAATAACAGAAGAGAACACCAAGATAAGACACAACTTGAAACGTTGCGTCAGAGAAGGAACTCTAAGTTCATTTTCTAACTTGAATGAGAACTGGCCCTGTGCAAGACACATTTTGAAACTACATAGTTGATGTATATTGGCAGACATCATGCATCTGTTATGTTGTGCACATCCCCACTAAGTGTCTCGTTGAAGTTAGGAGTGGCAACTGAAAAGGATCCTGCAGAGCATGTTGAGGACAACGGGTCGAGGCACGCTGAAGGTGGGTTTGACTGGGACAGGTTTGACTGGGCAGCGTGTTTATCTTCCTCTTTACTCGCACGCATTAAAACAGGAAGCGCTACTGTGCATCTTTTCACAAACATTTGTGTTTTTTTTTCAGGTGGAACTGGTATAAGGAAGTGGTTTGCAAATGAAATACAGTGCCCTGCTCCATTTCATCAGTAGGCAACCACCACAGTATTAGTTGCACCAACATGTGAGTGTCCACTTCCTGTCTGTGCAGAGCAGATGCAAGGAGCAAATGTGCAGCGAGAGCTACTGCATCGTGACGTGTTCTCCACCCGCTGGAAGAGCGGGAAAATCTAACTCATTGGTCATTTCGCTTGGGAACAGTTTTATAAAAAACTATTTGAATTTAAAGAAAAGTAACATGCATATTGGGTGTTATCCATGTAATCTTCTCTTGTAGGCGCTCAGTGAGTCGGGTGAGGCAGCAGGTTGAAGGCTCAGCCGGGCCTGATGCTTAGCTCATTCGGGACATGTGCATTGGGAATGTGCATAAATCTGAGAGGCCTCTGCATAAACGTTTGCTGGATTGTAATTTCATTTCTGCATCTGTAGACCTACTATGTGTGTGGTGTGTGTATACGTGTCGTTTCGCGCGCATGCGTGTTTGTGACCTTGCAAGGTCATTGGGCCATCTGCTGTTTCTTGCAGCAGGATGCTCTGGACAGCAGTGGGGGGGCTCAGGCCGAGGGACAGAGCTGTTGGGATTAGGTATGTCGTCTGATTACTACACCGGATTACCCCATGTGCTTCGTCCTCTCGCTGTCTCTCTTCTTTCTCTGTAATTTGCTCGGAGGAAAATCAAATGCAGAAATGCAATCTCCACATTTATCATTAGGTGTCGGTGCACAGTCACTTGGTGGATATCTTCCAACAGTATTGAGTAAGGGAATAGATTAGAGGGCTACTTTCAACAGATGATTAGGGCTCGACTCCCTTTAAAAGAGACTGTTAAGATATTTGTTTCACTTATCTGCAACAGCCTTGAAAGTGACACGAAGGCTTCTTATCTTTTTATTTAACGCAGTGAACAGACACCAAAAGGAGGAGATGCCAGATATCCGACAGGAAGAAGAAAGGGAAAAGATGGTGGAAAGCTCTTTGTTTTAAAACCGTGCGTGTGGCAGTTAGATTGAAACACGTGTTGGATTGAGCCGATGGAATACTACACGTAGAAATAAAAAGATGGTGGCTTAAGAGCACTAAGACAAATTCTTAATCTCTGAGGCCCATAAACATATAGGGACGAGAGAGATTAATTCTCTTTAGCTCGTGAATCATCTATGTTCATCTATCATCTCTCTCCAAAAACTAAAAATAAACAAAAGCAAGAAACTTAACCAACCCAAACTCAACATTTAAACTAAAGTCCCCCCCCCCCCCCCCCCGTCCATCTGTCCCTCCCATATGTTCATCTGTTAATTAAGACAATTGTGTAACTGTTTATCTTTGGTTCTAAACAATGCACTGTCCCGCCCTGCAAGCTCTGGAGATATATTTGTGCTTTGAATGGGGCCTAGGTTGGCGTTGTAAATCTTGGAGCCTTGTGGCGAACATGGCATCTGGCCCGGTGTGACTGAGGGCACCTCGGACTCCTGAGCAGGCAGCTGGTCACACAGATCTGTCCAGATGTGCATGCACGCACATCCATACACACAGCTGCTGACTGCACAATCGAGAAAATGCCCATTTTCTCAGGAGATTTTCAAGCATGTGTCGCATTGTGACACCAAACCAGGATCGAATGTGTGGAAAACCATTCACAATTCACCTTTTAGAAATATAATTACTGTATCTTAAAACAACTTCAAACGTGTGTCTGAATGGCAGCACGACATGATAGAGTTGTAAAATTATCCGTTTTTCATTTTTAAACAAGCCTGTGTCCATTGTGGCTGCCCAGCGTTATACTTTGGGCTGTGGTGTATTCACACAGGACACACACTCTTCACAAACATGCACACATCTCCAGGACGACACCCTGAATTAGTCATGTCGTTGTAGTCAGGCAACCTAATCCCTCTGAAACGCTCTCATTATGGGAGACCATCAATGTGTTAATGTTGGAAAACTGTCACTGTGTCTACTGTTATAAAGTAATGCATGAAGGAGACAGCGCTGACCTTTACATTTTATTTATTACACAAGCTGCTGCTGAGCTCACTGTTGGTCTAACAGGCAGGAACTCCTGGTTTTGTGCTGAGGCACAAGAGAAATGTGGACTCTGTCCTTCAGCAGTGCTCTCACTCAGGACACTGTACTCATTACAGCACATAATATTGATCAGAGACCTACTACAGGCTTGAAGGGGACAATAGAAGAGCATTTCAAAAGGTCACCACATTGACCTTAATTGACCTAGGCCGGAGGGGGAAAATATCCCAGCGGGCTGTGCGGTGAGAGGGATCATGCGGTTGATCAAATCCTATATGGACGTGCTTTTCTATTGGTTCCTGCGACGCGTGGGACAGATCAGCTGTGGTACAGTGCAGCCTATCAGCATCAGGCAGCAGGTGCAGTGGGGAGGGATGTGCAGTACTCTGCACCAAACTGAGGGCTGGGCCTCTGCAGAGGCCACACTCATCCAACTCCTGAACTACCTTCCACTAGCACCCTTAGATTCTCTCAACGCTCACGCCTCACTAGTGCCAATATAAAAGTACAGGATGTTCTAGAAACCTTTACATCCTGACAGGTCATTAGTGAGTCTAATGTGGGATCTCAACACTAACTTCTCCTCACCATGAAGCATTCAAAGCAGCTCAACCCCACCCTGGTCACCAGCGTGCATGACCTTCTGCCTCAGGGCTGCTACTACACTTCCATCCTCCTTTTACTGCCCCCATCTCTCCCGGGGCACCCGCCCACCTCTTCAGTCTCGCATCTCCACCACTACGCTCAACCTTCAGTCAATGTCCTATGAAGATCATCCACCCGTCCACATCCCTCCACTTCCTATCCCATCTGTCTTCTCCTGTCCCCCTGATAACCAATCGCACAATGTGCCACAAGAGGAAACAGGAGCCATGGTAATGTGAGCCTCAGGTCATTATCCTGTAACAAGATATAGAGGCAGGCAGGCAGCCCTCCCCCACCATACGCCTCCGTCGTCATTTTAAATCCCTCTCTCTTTCTCACTCTACACCTGCAGACCAGCCACTACTGATCTCCCTCCCTCCCTCTCTCCCTCCCTCCCTCTCTTTGTCCCTCTTGCTCTCTCAGCAGTGGCACCCTCCCCCCACCAGAGTCACGTGTCTGAAGGTGAAAATCTCCTCCTATAGTCTCATCAGCATCCACCATGTATATCTGCACCAATGCAGAGTGGAGAACAATTAGCGCGGCAGGTGAGAGCGTGAAAAGACATTTCTTTAGTGATGCTCTGCTAAATTTAGACTTTCTCTCTTCTGTGCCAGACGACATGTGCCCCTTGTCTTTCTGGTATCCCTGACACATGCCCGAGCTTTGCTCTATAGCATCACTGCTGTCTCTAAGCCCTGTCCTTTCTGCGTGCTGCTCGTGCCAACCTATCACAGCTCTTTACAGGGAATTTCCACACCAGAGGCCCCGCCCCCGGTTTGACGCAGAAGGCACGTCAAGAGATGCATCCTGCGGCCTTGGGAAAGGACAGCTGGCAATGCCATCGCACAGTGCACCAATGCAAAATTTGCGGGGAAAAAGACAGAAAGAGCGAGAATTAAGTGTCGACGGGGCGACTTGTGAAATCAATTTACTCGCCACACCAATCCATCCATCACTCCATCTCTCCATCCATCTCTCCATCCCCTTTCTCTTTCAGGGTGACCTCAGCAGGCATCGAGTGAAAGTCAAGGAAACACCCTTCACAGATCGCCAGGCACTCTCATATTCGGTGTTATAATGCCAATCTCTGGAGAGCTGCGGCATCTTCCGAAATGTCACACTTCAATCCACACAGCAGCAGTACATGCGTAAGCACTCCCATCCCTTTTGACGCAGTGCCCACTTATGCTACCGGGTTCGTTTCCCCTCCCCCGAATCCTGGGCCACATCTTGAACGTCTCTTCCGGCAGAGACATTTCAGATGCTTGTATAACTGCGATGACATCGGCTTGTGCCTCTGCAGAGGTGGATATCTCTCAGGACCACAGGCCCCTCGTCTGCAGCGCCATGTCACCGCATTATTCAGCAGGCAGACCGCGTCGAAGATTACAAATTACAACTCCTTCTGCAGGAGGGAGATCGGGCAGAAATTGCGCAATAGCTCATAACGGCAGTCGCATCTGCGCCTTGGCATTTTCCGGGAGCTCTGTGTTTTTCCATCAGCCTCCTATTATTCATTTGCATGACTAATAAGTGTATCTAAATAACCGGAAACAGGCGCTTTTAACGGGGCACACATCAGATAAGAACCAACACACTGGCAAATAGAACTGAAACGAGCACATCTTGCTCCTGGTGCAGCGGACGCATCGTGTATTTAATCGGTAGTAAATGTGTTCACTGTTAGCGATTATCGAGTCCCTGTTACGTCACAAATTAAAGGGGAAATAAGCTGGTGAGGCGCTTATTCCCAGTAACCGCATTATGACGCATGGGCCATCGAGGGTGCCGAGGATGAGACTCCTCCGCTGATGGCGTCCACCGTGAGGACGCGGCGGGCTCAGCATCTCTCCCGCTTCACCGCCAGATGTGTCCCCTGTGCTGGACCAGACCGGAGAGAGGGCAGTGCCAGCGGGCTCTAACGCAGGAGAGGACACGGGAGGGGGGAGGGAGGGAGGCGGGGAGGGCAGCGCGGGCATGGAGGAGGTCACAGTACATCGTGTTCATCCATCACTGACAATGTCACAGAGCAGAACATTTGTGCCTTCAAATGTAACAAAACGGAGAGGGAAAAAATACCATTTCCCCACAGTTTGATGCTGGGTAGACAGAATGTTTCCACCACACACCCTCCTCCATCTCTCCACACGAGAGCTCTCGGTGAGAATAAAGCGATTAGGCCTACTATAGCTGGCAAGGTTATAGTCACAGTAAGGCCTGTCGGAGACCTGCAATACATAGGACACACAGACAACCTCTAAACCACACACGGTGACACGTTGGCATCCTTCTTTTCTTTGTTTTATCTCGGTGCCTATGCATTGACCGAGTGAATCAGAGGAAAGGACACGAGCAAATCAAATGGAAATATTTATGTGGAAAAGTAAAAAGCAATAGTCGAGATGAATAAAGTAATAAAGCTTTCTAAAGGCGCACGAGAGAGGAGCTACTGGCTACATCAATTTGTCGCAGTCTCGGAGACCAGGGTAAAACAGAGTTCCGCATTAGAGTCAATGTCACTCAGGCAAACGGGATTTCCATAAAGGAAAAAAAAAAAAAAAATGACATCCCATCCGCCCTTCCTCCTCAGGAGTAATAGTGTCAGTTTCCGCTCATTTCTCAGGCCACTTCAGGAGGACTACAACGCAGTTAAAAACAAATGAAAGTGTAACAAAAAAAAAAAGAAACGGAAAAGGAGTTGAATCGTCAGTCTTACCCCCATGTTGGCGCAGTCACTCGTCTCCTCTCAGGTGATGCACGGCTTGAGAGGTGTCAGCCCCTCGCGTAGAATTATATCAAAATGCCTTGCCTTGAAAAATAAAAGAGAATATGCTCAGTTTTCAGGGTTTGCTTAAATGGAAACCGAAAAAGACGTCATGGCAGTTTTCTATAGATCTGACAAAATGCTTTTTTTTTTTTTAAGGATTAAATACAACGGTTTTGTCAAACCTTCCAAAGGGTTAGACTACACTCTTTCCCTCCCCCGTGAGACGTCTTTCAAATGAAATGTTGCGGTCTCAAGCGGAGCATCACGCGGGGATGCGCTTCCTTCCTTTGCTCTCTGATACTTGCGGTGAAAGACCGGCGAAACTGAAGAACCGCACTGCTACCTCTTCAGGACTTGATCTCCCTCCGCGGCTCTTCCAGTTACCGCAGTACTCCTCGAGCCGCAACACTCCGCCAGTGGAAGAAGCTCCGCCTAAAACAAATAGTGTACCAGGAGGGGCTTACACCCGCCCATCACTCACGCAGCGGGCCAATCACCATGCGAAGCGTCTCTTGATGGACCGCTGACCAATTGGCTTCGTCTCAGTCTACAAACGGGCCAATAGAAAGCCCATGCTGCCCCTCCTGCTTTACTGCAGAATTCCAAGGCTTGCATCCAGCAGCATCGCCAGTCTCTAGGCTGCACTTTTATATAAATGGACGCACAAGGTTAGATTCTAGCTGTCGTGATTGTGTTTGTTCATCATGCAATGTATTTATGTACCATAAACTAGTGGATTGGTGTGCATTAATGCATGCGATAAGCACCCTTGGATGTCTTATTGGTCCTGTGATGAGCATGTTGTGCACCTCCATATGTCACTTCAGTGGTAGGCCTTGGTGCAGCAGACAGAGGAGACAGCAGTACAGCCATTGTGTGTGTGTGTGTGTGTGTGTGTGTGTGTCTAGGCCAGATAAAAAGACATGAAGTTAGAATCATATTAAATCCTTTTCCTTCGCAGTTAAGTCGTCAGTGTATGGCTGCACATCAGGGGTATCGTCGGCTGCAGACAACCTGCATCCTGACTGCCAGTGCATCAGCAGGTGCACAGTTTAGACTAGACTAGTGCAGAGTCAGCGGCTTTAGCTGATGTGGATAGTCTTGCACTCGAAACTGACTTGCTTCAGCACTTTTATCCGGGGTCTTTGGAGCTGTGGCTCTACTTGACATTGATGAGGGCAGTTTTATAAACATTTTTTATCAATTGTTGTCGTGTGGGACTGCAACAAGTATCCACACACAGACACAGGATTAAAAACATCAGACTACATTCCTCGAACACTGGAGAGGCAGAAAGAAAAGAAGAACGGAAATGAAAACAGATACAGTGGATGGTATGCCAAGGGCAACGATGGAACAAAATATGAGCACAGGAAAGATTGTGTATTTTCTGTAACAATGCAAAAAGTAATTCAAAGCATGAAAGAGAAACAGACAGAGGACATGCAACAGCGAGAGGAAGTCGCCCCATATGCAGCAGTGAGTTGCCATTGCAGGCCTTTGGTCAGGTTTTTCCTACGTGCTTTTCACTGAAGGGACGATGCAGCACTGAGAGCCCCCGCGCGCTCAGAGTCACTGAGTTGCATGTGCACACTAACGCACACATTCATGCACGTAAAGTCATGCACGATTTGCAAGGGAAATCTGAGAGTCACGCTGGCTGTCCCTGCAGCAGAGTGTTGCCATGCCTCACTGCCTTCCTTGCTGCGGGCCCAGACGATGACCACGCAGCACCATGAAACCCCAAAGCATCAGAACAGGCTTAGCTCAGGGGTAGAGGACAGTCTTCAGACGTGCTGCTGTAGTGCAGTTGGATTTGTTTTTTTACAGCTGTATCTGAAATTCTGCAGATGACTAACAAATACCAGCAATTACATTTAGCAGTGAGTAATGCTTTTGTTTGTGTTTTGTAACCTTCTCGAACTACCAGATTGTAACAGGATGTGCAAGCAGATAAATGGCTGGCTCCTGCATGTAGCGAGCACTATGGAGACATTTCTAATCCTATGAAATGCAACACGAACATGCATGCGTAATATACAGCGTGCATCAATCGATTAGGTTTCATTTTTAATCCTTGTGGTGATTTTCAAGAAGAACTCCTTGTTGTAGAAGTATTGCAGAGAGCGGAAACATTACAAATCTGGTGGCTTCCTGAAATCAAAGCACTTTGGCAGCACAACAGAGTAATGAATTCTTGGAGAATATTTCCAAAGTCATTGCAAAGTTCTGACAAGAGAAAATAGAGAATTTGTTTTCATTTACGTGGAGCAAACCCCAAAGATATGGAGATACATCAAGCTATGCAAGGGATGAACTAAACAACAGAAACATTGATATTAGCATTTCAGTAACAACAGTTTTAGTGACGCTCATAATGTTTGAGGTTATTGCGACTGTAAGAGGTTTTGGTTTAAATGGATGCATAGACTATTTATTGTAGGGCCACTTTATGGCATATGACTGTCAAATCACTTTCCTGTTGACATTTATTTCTAGCTTCATACAATCCTGGAGTCACAGAAGTGTTGAGACGTGTGAACCATTCAGGAAACTGTGAGGATTAACAGATAGAACTTGATCCTGAAGCCCACAGTGCTGCCCATGAGGGTGACTTTGTCACCGTGCTGCTGCTAATAAAGTTATTTTCAATATCATTTCGACCAAAATGGCTGCCAGTAGTATCCTTTTTTTTTTAACCTCCGTCATACCTTCATGTTTCTCACTCCTTACTGCCCCCCCACCCCCCACCACCCACTTCCCACCTCACTGCCTTGCAGTACAAGAAAGGAGGGGAGAGAGAAAAAAAATCCCCCAATTCTCGGTCTCCACAGCAACAGCAGTCAGATGACCTTGTCTCCGACTTGTTTTGCTGAGTCAGAAATTGAGGGATGGGTGAGGGGCATGTGGGCAGGAATGAATAGGAGGGAGAAAGAAAGAGAGGAAGAGACGGATGACACGGAGAGAAATCTGCCACTTTTTGATATTCAAACTGATTCCAGCTTAGTGGATGCTGCTCATGCTGTGTCATTCTGATTTACATGAAGCTGATGTCTTAAAGCGTAGCCGTCCACACAGGACGCAGCCAAAGGAGATAGAGTTCCCTGTGCATGTGTGATGGTGTGCGGACTCAGGGATTTTGGAAAGCATGATGTTAATGTGTACTGCATGAGTCAGAGCTGCTGATAAATATCATATGTCATGAGGTATTAGTGTTATGGCCTGTGTGTGGGGTTTAGGAAAATATGTGTGGGCAAGACTAAAATAGAGTCAGTATATGTGCAGCAAGTATTAGTGTATCTATATATACACTGTGCCAAAAGTATGTAGACAACCATACATTACATTGAACAACACAGACTCCATTTTTCTGGGAAAGTTCTCCACAAGAGTTTGGAACCTGGTTGTAGAAATGTGATCCATCCAGCCACAAAAGCACTTAGTGAGGTCAGGCAGTGATTTTGGGTGATAAGGCCTGGCTTGCAGTCTGCATTCCAGTTCATCTCAAAGGTGTCGGATGTGGTTAAACTCAGGGATTTGTGCAAGGAAAGTCAAGTCTTTTCACGCAGAAATTCAAAAGAAATCATTTCTTTACGGGCCTTTTC
>CALSBV010008396.1:0-15286 GCA_943590825.1 Bovichtus diacanthus | reverse complement strand
CATTGATCAGTTTAATCACGTTCTCTATCATATGTTATCGACTCTCAGCTGCCGTCCAATAAGGAGTCTTCGTTCAGGAAGACGTGGAACCCGAAGTACACGCTGCGGAGCCACTTTGATGGCGTTCGAGCGCTGGCCTTCCACCCTGTGGAGCCCTGTCTGGTCACCGTGTCCGAGGATCACACCCTCAAACTGTGGAACCTCACCAAGACCGTCCCCGCCAAAAAGTACTTCATACACCACCGCCTTGAACTGAACCAGTACTCTGATAGATAAACATGTGTTACTGTAGCTGGCTGGATACACCGGCTTTAATCTCAACACAAGTCTCTCGGGTGATACGGTTGTATTTGGTAGTGCAGAGCTTGAGTAAATATTAGGTCCTTATCTATCTAATCACTGGGAAGTGATTTAGGACCTCCCAGCGTCAATCAAAGCGTCCTCCATGTTCCCCGACAGCTAGAGGACTTTCATTGTGAAAGTTTTAAATCTCCCACAACATGCTAACTTGTTCAGTAAATCTAAGTCTACATTTGTACATGATTTAGTGTTGTGGAGAAGAACAATAGAATATTTAGCATTATGTGTTGTGTACTGTACTTAGTGCATTTTAGAGGTAGGCCTACTTTTACTTCAGTATTTCCATCCTATTCTACTTTCTTCTTCTACTCTGCTACATCTCAGGGGCAAATATTTCACTTTTTACTGCACTACCTTTTATTTAAAACCTTTTCGCATGAAGTAACATAGGCTTATATGATATGATGCAGTAATTCACTACTAATCTACCCAGTAGTATACAAAGTATCTAAAATTGCTGAACCACAACAATTAAAATGCTCTTGCTTGTATTTGTAGTAGTATTTTATAATATTACACTTAGAAAGGAGCCATTTTGCATAATGAATACTTTACTTTTGATGCTGATAATGCATTTTGAATTCAGGACTTTTACCTTTCATGGTGAGTACGTCCACTTCCGTCTTTCCTTGGGGTTGTATTGACTGTATATCACAGACAGTATTTCCTTCGCTTGGTGCAGCTCTTTCTTGTAGATTCTCTCTGCTTCAGAGAAAAATCCCTTCTTTCTCAGACCTGACAGATCCTTCAGTATTTGCATCTCATTTCCTCCTCACCGCAGCGTTTCTGACACTATTCAGCCGAACTTCAAATACAGACGCATCAGTGTCCCGCACATAATCCCTGCAAACAACTCCCCTCAGGGTTTAGTGCACCACAGGACATCGTGACAGAGCTCAGCTTCCTTTTTAAACATTAGTAACAGAGGTGATGAAGAGGGAGGCTGCATGATGATGATGATGTGTTCAATAACAGTCTGGATGTTTTATATCTGTCTTTTTGTTTTACAGAAGTGCCTCTTTTGATGTTGAGCCTGTCTATACATTCAGAGCCCATGTGTACGTATCACACACACACACACATGCATACAGAGCTAATGAAAAGTAATACATTAGTATCCGGTCATGGTTATTGCCTATAGATGCTGGATGACGCCTCAAACTGCTCTGGTAAACACGAGGAACTTTTGCAGCACAACCTTTTAAAAAGATCTCTCTCTCTCTCTCTCTCCAGTGGTCCAGTGTTGTCGTTAGCGATGACCTCCAGTGGTGAACAGTGTTTCAGTGGAGGCATCGACTCGACTATCCAGTGGTGGAACATCCCCAGCTCTAATGTCGACCCCTATGATACCTACGGTACACACACACACACACACACACACAACTGTAGTTCTGTTCTGGTGGGGGCCTTCACTTGTTTGTCACATTCTAAAAATATCCTCAATATCCAAAACTCTCCTGACCTTTCTAAAATTTTCTAAATTTGCCTTCAGTTTCCAAGATGGTCTTCACTCTTAAAGAATATCCTAAAAAAAATTAAATATATATTATATATGTCCTCACTATTGAAGAATGTTCCAATTCTCTAAAATGCCGTTTTATTCATCCTTTACATCATTACCATTTTAAAAATGTCCTAATTTTCCAATAGTGTTAATGCTGTCCTCGCTTTTTTTGATAAAGACATTTTATAATTTTTCTCATTAATTCTAACATAATTTTGTTACAGGCCTTTTCTTGATAAAATACTAAACACACGAACATTACTGTGAGTAAATTAGTCAAATAAAAAAATGGCAAATAAAATAAGGGAGGGAAAAAAGCTATCATAGCAATTATACATAAAGGGATCAGTAGAAGGTACAGTCCATTGTCCCACTTCCTCTTTGAATTAAGTAATTTAGACCATTTGCTAAGTGATTTATCTTTGACTGCCGTACGTTTAAGAAGCTTCTCTCATTTTGTTTATTTTTCCTCGAAGTACTCTGAAGCTTTCTTACTGTCCTCACTTCTAACACACTTGTTGGTTCTCAGAAAGACGAGAGTACAAGAACAAGCAGGACCATACAGTACAATAATAGACCCGCCCCTTTGTTTCCCCTCGTCCAATCAGATCCTAGCGTCCTGGCGGGCTCGTGGTTGGGACACACGGACGCTGTGTGGGGATTGGCTTACAGCGGCATCAAGAACCGCCTCCTGTCCTGCTCGGCTGACGGAACGGTGAAACTGTGGAACCCGACGGAGAAGAGCCCCTGCATCAGCACTTTCAACACGAACAAAGGTGAGGACAGAAGTCGGAGGTCAGAGAGCGTCCCCCGGGGGACGGAGGAGACCACAGCAGCAGCAACTTATCAGTTTGTTGATCTGTGTGTTTGTAGAGCACGGGGTCCCCACGTCGGTGGACTTTAACGGGTGTGACCCCGCCCACATGGTGGCGTCGTTTAACAGCGGAGACGTGGTGGTGTACGACCTGGAGACTTCCCAGAATGCACTAGTGCTGAAGGGGCAGGGAGATGGCAGTAAGTGATACAAACATTCAAACAGACAACGAATGTCTGTTTTTTTTTTAAAAAAAATTTACATTTGAAGCTTCTATTGAGGTTTTTGAAAGAAGATTCGACTGTCTGTCGTCATATTTTATGACGTCATTTAATTAAAGCGATTCATCAGGTGTAATGAGTTGGTCTTTGCTTTTTGAATAGAACTCTACTGAATAGTAGTGCAGCCTAATCTTTATCTACATGTGCACAGAAATGCAGGCTTTAAACAAAATTAATTTCATATTCGACTGTTGATATAGAATTTGGATGTCACTATTTGGTACAGCCCTAGTCATTTGTACAAAAATAATGTTCTGTATTTTTCACTCTCCTCTTTTTCTTCTTCTACTCTTTAAATTATTCTCTTTTTTTTCCTTCCTTTTTTAAAACATTTTTACCCCCCTCCTCTCAGCCCTCCCGGGTTCGAATCATATCAATAAGGTGGTGAGTCATCCCACGTTGCCGGTCACCGTCACCGCTCATGAAGACCGACAAATCAAATTCTACGATAACAAGTCAGGTAAGTCTCTCTCTCTCTCTCTCAACCCGTCTTGCGTTTTGAGACAGAAGAAGTCCCTTTTGTCTCCAAGACCACATCGTGTGAGAAGCTGCTGTGTTTCTGCTCACTATTGTGCTCACTATTACTGTGAATTTGACTTCATTCTTCGAAACTGTGTGCAATTAATTATACAAATGACAATTATTCAAAATTTCTGACTTGTGGAGCTGGTCTGTAAGCTGCCATCTGATGTTATTTTATCATAATATCTTTTTAAGAACGAGATTTAGCTATGATCGTAAGGAGGAAACATTAATAAGTTTAATTTCAGTACACATGATAAAAGTCGTAGGAAATACTGGGATCTCAGATCCTGATATTCATCTCTAAACAAAACCTGCCAGCGACATTTAAAAAAGATTTTAAAAAATTCTGAGAAACGTAACGATACCAATGGTCTGCCCTCCTGTCTGTCTGCAGGTAAAGTGATCCATGCCATGGTGGCTCACCTGGACGCAGTGACCAGTCTGGCTGTGGATCCTAACGGCATCTACCTGATGTCTGGAAGTAAGAACCACACGGAAGCGACTTCATACACAAACTGATGGTTTTATTCATCAAATGTTTGAACTCAAAATGTCTCCTCCTCTTCCCGCTCCTCCTCCTTTTTGATTCTTACTTTTATTCTCCTTGTCCCTCCTCCTCATCTTCCCTCCCTCCGCTTTCTCCTCTTCCCTCTTCTCCCACTCGTTGCTCCTCTTCCTGCTTCTTCTCTTCTCCCTCTCCTCCCCCTCTTTTCCTCTTCCTCGCTTTCCTCTTCTACCTCCTCTTCCACCGTCACCTCCTCTTAACGTTCCTCCTCTCCCCTCTTCCTCAGGTCACGACTGCTCTCTGCGTCTGTGGAACCTCGACAGTAAAACGTGCGTTCAGGAGATCACAGCTCACCGTAAGAAGAGCGAGGAGGCCATCTACGACGTGGCGTTCCACCCCTCCAAGGCCTACATCGCCTCCGCTGGAGCTGATGCCCTCGCAAGGGTCTACGTTTAAACGAGGAGGAGGAGAAGAAGAAGAGGACCGCGGGGCAAGAGACAGGGAGGGAGACAGAGAGAGAGAGGCTAGTCTGTTCACACACAAACAGTATTCAGGTCTGTTCAGGTCTCTGAACACAGATTATATATTAATGAAAGACTGGAGGTGACTGACTGAACACACACACACACACACACTTTAAGTTAAGTGCAGCAGTGTTGTCTCCCTCTGATTGACTGAAGACACTGAGAGACGTTGAGCAGTAGAAATGTTGTGGAAACGTTGTTTAAACTCTGCAGGTCGAAACTGATCAGCTCACCTGTCCCGTGATGTCCCGATGACACTACATGTCCCCCTACACACACACACACACACACACACACTAGTCTGACCTCCGAATCTCAACAGCAGGAGCAGAGCAGATGCCGAACTTACAGGAAAAATCCCCCCCAAAAATCAACTCTCTGTGATGTTCTTGTTTCTGTGTTCACTCGTTTCTTCTTCTGTGGATGACGATGACGTCAAATGTAGGTTTTTGGTGTCGGCCCTTCCTAACCCGAGAGCAAGAGCTTTTTTCTTTCTTTGCACCGTTATTCAACAGAGAACTGATAACTGTTAGCTCAGAGAGGCAAGTGAGAAAAAGAACATTTTGGAGTTCCATTTTCTAAGTCTGTTTTCATTTCCTGTGTTTATGACTTTAAAAACAGGGGAAAGAGAATCTTTCTAAGTTTTGTTTTTCTTTTTTTCTTTTCCATCTGTGAGAACAAGTGGAAATAAAAGCTTTTGAATATTGAATGTTTGTTGTTTTAATACTCATTTTGGCCACAAGAGGCTGAATTTACCGATGTTCTACATAGACTAAAAGCGTTCTTGTTTTCCTCCTAGGTGAGTTTTAAGTTCTTCATGCACTAAACCCAAGTAATGTAACTTTACTGTCATGTTTTAGTTGTTTTTGGGCTAGAAATGTATATTAATAGGTGCCGTTTTTTAATGACTTAAAAAAGTAATGGATTATCATCATAGTTGCAGATACATTTTCATAAACACAGGAGAGAAAACAATCTAGATCAGACTTGGAATGAGTTTTTTCTCACTTGCCTCTCATACGGTTCACGTCTGGTGTGATTTGAATCTTTTTGTCTTTATTTGCGAGATGACAGGAAATGAGGGACACGGCAAAAGTCCCCAGCTGGACGTTGTTGTTTATGGTCGGCGTCTTAACCCGTAAACATTTTGGGGACGCCCAGAACCTTTACCAAGGTGGTGTCCTGGTGAGGTCGGTGATGATGCAGTAATTAGACATGAAGGTTAATTCAAACATATATGCACCAACATGACTCCTGTCCGATAGTCCGACAGACAAGTCTGCACTCGACCAACAGCCAGTGCTGGAAAACCTCCCGTGTTCATTTCACTGCCAACCCGTCTGCGTCGCACCATTCAACCGGCCCGTTCGTTCACACTTCTGTGGTTCTTTTTGCCAAATATCAAATATCGTTGCTCACAGTGCTCACATCTCCCAACTCAGAATTACAACAGTGGCTTTTCCCACTCTGCTGCTCACGTTCACAGTCTGAACTATGTAACCTGAACGCAGCATGCGTAGATTGTTTTTTTGGAATTACGCTATTACTCCCAGGGGAAATACTAAATGAGGGCTGCCTTCAGCGCTGCGAATACAGAACATTTACTTAATTGTGTTGCTGCTGCAGTTCCTCCTCCATTAATGAAGAAAATCTTGTTTAATGGTGCAAAGGTGGGTGGACGTCTGGGGGATACATGTGGTGTTTCTGTACGGCGCTGCGCTGTGTCACCTGGATACACCGATGAAACCACAGTAAACGAATGTTAAGTTACGCTTAATAAAATATCCAGAAACATCAGCCAGAAACTCATTTGTGGGAAATATTAGAAATCAGTAATGGAGCCTGAGAGGAAACGGTTATATCTTTGAAGCGTGTTGCTCGTCACATTAAACTGAACAACAGAAGAAGAACATCTGAGGGGGATTTTTCCTTTTATAGCGTCTCCAGCTGTAGCAGAGTCAGAGAAGAAGAAAATCTGATGTTTTAACCAGTCAAGGTTTTGTTGTATTTAAGTTTTTTAAATTTTTTTTTTTATCCTAAAATCTGAAGCTTCAGATTGTAAAATTTTTTACTGTCTTTTTAAGAAGATTGAGCAGTTAAAATATATCAACTTAAAGAAACTGAACATTACGTGTTGGTTTTGTTTCTAAATACCTAATAAACGACCACTTCGGTTAAAAATCAGATTTTCTGTTTGTCTCTCTGACGAGGTGTCAGCTGATTGTTCTAATGTCTGTTCTAATGGGAACAGGATTGGTTAATACCCCCCCACCTCAGCCCCTGGCGGGCCAATCAGAGCCCTGTGTTTAAAACCACCAATGTAAGGAGCGAAGGATTCAGGATTCAGAAGTTGGCGTTACTGTAGTTACGTATGGACGTTTTCTGTTTGTGTAAAATAAATCTAGTTTTTATAATCGTTTTTATAAACGTGGAAACGTCTCGTTAACGGCACCGAGGAGGATTCTGGGTCCTCACTCCCGTCCAGTCCTGCCATCACTCCCGCTCTCAGTGGAGGTTTCACGTCATGTAGAAAGTAAAGGAGAGAGGGAGGAGCTGCTGAGGAGGAAGAGGAGGCGCTAACACGCACACAAAGATTATAATTTTTTATTTATACAAAGAAATCCATTAAAACAGAAATACAAACATTGTTTTGAACATTTCTAACTTTTAAAACCCCCTCAACCCGCCCAATTAATTAACCCCTTAATTAACTTGGAAGTATTTGGCTTTACAAATTGGTACCTGAACGCACCACAGGCTCGGTGTTGCTGCAGTAAATCCTCTGTAGTGTAGTCGGTCTGATTTAAGGAGAAGCTGCAGGTCCGAGGCTCAAACAGGAGCCTGGAAACCCTCGCGGCTTCACCCTCCGCTGCTCCTCCTCCTCATATCACTGTGAGTTTTC
This sequence comes from Bovichtus diacanthus, assembly GCA_943590825.1. NCBI lineage: Eukaryota > Metazoa > Chordata > Actinopteri > Perciformes > Bovichtidae > Bovichtus > Bovichtus diacanthus. The sequence goes on along the minus strand of CALSBV010008396.1, from coordinate 7,871 downwards.
TCTTCACGTCGAGTACATTTGACTTTTCTTCATCACAGCTTCAACAAAGCAGGAGTAAAGTTATTTATATCGGTTTTTTTTTTAGTCTCTTCCTTATAAGGAAAACGAACTGGTTTGAGCTCCAGGAGAAACGCTCCAATCAGGCGCCTCCTGGGCCCAGTTTTGAAAACAAAAGCTGCCACCTGATTGGCCGAACATCCAGACCAGAGTTTTAGTTCATCGTTGTGGTTTGTTTTAATTTAATTTTTTTTAAATTGAAGGGATTTGTAACGCGAGCGTCTCCTGGTTGATCACAAATCTTTATTTTTCTTTTCACCCACGCTACAACTTACTGTGTAACTAAAGACTTTTTTTGTTTGTGTAATGCATGATTAATACAATAAAAGTATTTTTTCTAGTCTTCCAAAAAAAATGGAAAAAAAAAGTTCTGATCAGTTTGCGAGTTTTGATGAGTTTTGTAATTTTTTTTTTTTTTGATTTACAAACTATGAAACAGCAGATTTTGAAGATTGTACCACATAGCAGAATACAACTGTTGAAATGTATATAAAATGTCTATAATAACTATTAAATGGTGTACCTGTACAGAGGCTGCTGCTCCGCTCATCATTCTGTGTGAACACGCGTACACATCGCTGCATTGAAAGCACAGGAAGTGGACCACCAAAATAAAAGTTGAGGCAAAGTTCAACATTTCACTTAAAGATTCTGTAGTTTATCTAAAAAAAAAAGGAAAGCCATGTCATGACATTTTTAATAAGGTCACAGCTGCTTTTACACTGTGGCTCACTTTTTCCTAGTTTGGGCCCTTTTCAGTTCCAATGAAGAGACAATCTTTATGCTCCAGGATACAATGTGTTAGCCCAGTGGTTCCCAACCAGTGGGTCTCGGCCCCCAATAAGGGCCAAATGATAAACCAGAGGAGCCAGAGGATGATTTATGGGATAGAAATGAGTCTGAACACATTTTAACACACTAAACTAGGATTATTTTCTTCAGACTTTTTGTATGATCTTCACTATTTCTTTGTAAAATTCTTGATAATTTGACGTCTTTAAGGTTTTTATTCACTAAACAATCTGAGAGCAGATAATCACTCATTAGTGCTACATTTGAATTGTGACGAGGGAACACAAGTTAAAGGTTGGTAACGGCTGTTTCCAATAACTCCAGTGTCACATTTTCTGCTTTTCTGTTTTTTTTTTTTATCTCAGTAAACAGAATCTCTGAGTTTTGAACTGTTGGTCGAACAACACAAGACATTGTAAATTATGATGGACATTTATCACACACTTATAGAAGAAATGATTAAACAGTAACCCATAATGAAAATTCTTGTTAGTTGCGGCTCTATTTCTTTATGTAACAAACTTTAGAAACAAGATGTGGTCGAAAGCAGGAAGTAAACTTTGAATTTACAATATTTTACCATGAAATCAGGGAGTTTATTTTTAATATTTAAAAAAAAAACAAAAAAAAACAATTCTTATAATTAAATGTTTTTGGTGGTATTCAAGCATTAATAACGAATTCAACAAGAAATATTAATTAACCTTTATATTCTTTTTAATGCGGTAACAGTGTCTCCATGTCACAGGGAGTGTTTCGCGACGTGGACAGCCTCGATGACGGTGTGCCGTCTGTAGGTGTCCGGTGGGACGGTGGTGGTCGGGGCCCGGTCCACGGTGAGCATAGCGTGGTGTCCGTCGAGGTCGTGGCCGCTGACTGTCATGGCGTCCAGGTGCTGACGCAGCAGAAGCCTCAGCTGCTGGTTCTCCTGGCTCAGATCATCTCTCAGTCTCATCAGAGCTTCTCGCTGCAGCAGAGACGTGTTGATGCTCCTCGTCACCTGATGCAGCTCTGGTATCTCCTGTAGACACACAGGTCAGTGAAGGCAACATAAAATCATCCATTATAGCCACTTTAAAGTTAAGTCCCCCCTGTGATTTCAGTCAAATCCAGTCAAACGTTTACATTTGGGAGCAATTTGTCTGCGTAACCCAAACCAATCAGTAACTGTTTATGAATTCTTTATGGACTGGAAGAGTCGATAGCATTTCCATTCGGTGTTGTTTTTCCCATCCATCCAAAGATGCACTTTATGTTTTCATCTAAAAGATCAGCATTGACTAAATGTTTTCTAAACAAGCATATATTTCTTTTTTAGTTAAGAGGGTATGATTTAAATTTTTGTTTCATATTCATTCTCATCATTATTCACCCAAGATCTTCCTCGTTGTCAGTGTTTTGGTTTATTTTGTATAAAGGAAAAAAAAAAAAGAGGTAAAAATGAAACGCCACAGTATGGTTTGCACTTTGTACAACCTTGTCATTTGCAAGTGCCTTCATCATTTCAAGTGTTAATTGTGATGTGGAAACTGAGAATCACAAGCACTAGACGTGTTTCCGTTAAATTCTCAAGAATATTTCAAAAACAACAAATGGCCTCCCTCTTCTATTAGATCTATTAAATTGGAGAAAAGTCAACTGGGAAAGTTTTAATTGTTCTTTCATGTCAACTGATATTGGCCATGTTCATGCTGTCCATCGCTAGAACAATATCAATATATATCTGGGGAGACACCGACAGCGGAAACAGCTGATCTGTCATGTGAGTTGAATGTTCGCTACGTCAGAAATGATTTGACAAAGGCGTTTCCTTATTCCATTTAGTGCCTCAACTCTTTGCAGCTTCTCTGTTGTAATACTTTAAAGTGAGAATGAAAAAAAAGTTTCCAGCTGTTTAAACTTTTGAAATGAAAAATATCTACACAATCGGACGTTGGATAAACGTGACATGTAATATTAAGAATTTCTATCCAGATCATTAATAACAAAATCACCAAATTATTATTCAAAGCAGAGTATTTTTACATCTTCAAACATGTCTGTAAATGGTAACGTGTGTTTTTTTCTTCTGTTAAGACTTGTTTAGACTTAGAAATACAAAAGGGGATCTTTGTCCCACAGTGCTGAAAGTTTATAACTTTGTTTGGGGCCGTAACACTTGTGTTTTGGAGTTCAGTTGAAGGCGGGAGCAGGTCAGAGTTCGAGGCTGTGGCTATTTCCTGGAAGAAGTACTTACCAGTGCGGACCTCCTACATGCCTGAAATGGAAAACACTTCAGTGGAAAAGATGAGTCGGTTTTTATCAGCACGGCCACACACAGGAGTAGCCACTCAGTCAAGAGGACGGCGGAGGACAAAAGGAAGAAGTGGAACTCTGAATCACATCCTACCTCTCCTGGTTCCGCTGCCTCAGCTCCATCTCTCTCCTGCCTCTGTTCCTCTGAAGGGGTTAATAATGACGAGACTTTCTTCTGCTCGCTCTCCAGCTTACGACACATTTCCGCAACTCGTAAAACCTTCTGACCCTGGATCGGCACAGAGTGAAAGGGTGAATGAGAACATAACAGGACTCAGCTGTGGACAAACGGCTTGTGAGACAGACGTGCGTCACCTTGGCGATGACTGCCTGCAGTTTCTTGGCCGCCTTGTCGCTCTGGACGGTGAGCTCAGTCAGCTGTCTCCTCGCCACCGCGTGAGCCTGAGTCAGCTGGGCCCGGAGCGCCTGAGTCTTTTTGTTCACCTGGTTTCTGGCGGCTGTCATGTCTTTTTCCACCGACACGTTTTCTGTCTTACTGGAGGTCGTCTTCTCCTTCCCCCGCAGGTGGATGACAACATCCTGAGAGAGGAAGGAGACGAGATCTGATGCTACTTTGTCTTCAATTGCTCTTGTATAATTTGCATTTTTACTTCTGTTCCTTATACTTACTTGTATATACCTCTTATTTTTTCAAGCTTTTGCTCTTCTGAGGGATCTAATATTTGTCTTGCACTGACCTGCAGCTTCTTCAGCTTCTTCACTTCTGCGTCCATGTTCTCGTCTAGGTGCTGGGTTTTGCAGAGCAGCAAGGAGAGCTCCTCTGTTGCTACGCTGCAGAGCTGCACTGCCTTGTGTTTCTCGACGGTCTTCTCCCTCAGCTTCTTACTTTCCTCCACGTCCAGAGCGGCTATCTGTCCGCGGAGACAGGAGATATGTTACCGTTTGTAATCAGCTGCTGTCAGGATCTTTTGCTTCTTTTCTTCAATAATAAGTTTTCGAACAGGGATAAAAAAATATATGTATATTTTAAAAACAGTTGAATTCAGACACCAAATGTATTATTTACGTTTGAAATAGTTTTGGCCCCAAAAGAAAAAGATGTTGACAATGTACAAAAACTTTCTTACAAAATAACACCTATTTGTAAAGAGGGATTTCTCCAAGCTAAAAGCATGAAGGACCCTTCAAACATGTAGAGAACTCCTCCCTGACTGGACCCAACCAAGCTTCTTTTTTTGGCAGATTTGAAACTTCTCAACAGTCTCTGACTCAAAAAGATGAGAGAGAGCTGTTTCTGTGAGTTACCCTTTCTTGATGAGCGCTCTGGTACGCTGCGATGCTCTTTCTGTAAAGTCTCTCAATTTCCTCCATCATTGTTTGGTGTTGCTGCTCCAGAGCGAACGTCGCGTCCTCCAGATCAGCTCGCTGCTGCTGAGAGTGTGACAAGATCTGCTTCCTGAAAAACAACCAGAGACGTTCTCTGACTACAAAGCGAGGAATCTCTGTCTGTCTGTACGAGTGTCCGTCGCATATCTCGAAGAACCTTCCATCCGATCCACCTCACACGTGGCAGGTATATTGCTGAGGACCGAGATGTAACCTTTGAACCATAAGTCTCATAAACCAAATTTCCTGGATTAGATTCATTTTCTGCCATTCTGAATTGTGCCTAAATCTGTTGGTTTTTTTTAGCTGCTCCTCCTACATATTTTGAGCGATGGTCACCAAATGTTGCACAGATCATCTCTTGACCAAGCTGGAAAAAGTAACTTTTTTTTTGGATTTTTGGTGTTCCATACAGAAAGTTTGCTCAGATGCTGTGTGCAGGGCTCCTGAACGCTTTGAGCTCCTGCGACAACATTTGGTGGACATGTGTAGATATGATGTCCGAGTGACCATGACACATTTAGTACCATGTGGCCAAAGGGTGGCGCTGTCGCGGCATCATCTAACTATAAAGGAAGGAATCACTGCCTGTCTGTGGATGAATGACTGTTCTTAACATATCACAAGAGCCGTCCATCCAATCGACTTTGTGTATTGCTGAGGATCAAAGGGAGTGCAGTGACGAGTGTGAAGTCCACCCTCTTGATTCAGACGGGGGGCCCCTAACCCTGTGGCCCCTCAGACTTACCTGTCAGAGCTGAACCTGGAGCTCAGGTGCTGCAGGATGTGCTCCCACTGCTGCTGCAGAAACGCCAGCCGGTTGTCCTGCAGTGCCCACAGACGCTCCATGTGCTGCAGGTGGACGCGCCGCACCTGAGCCGACTGACGCTCCGCCTCCTGCAGGTCGCGCTCCAGATTCTGCAACCCAAACAGACAGGAAGTGACGCGCTGAGCGTCAGCGAAGGGTGAGAATGAGAAGCAGGTTGGTTCACCTTGACGACGCTGTCCAGGCCGTCCAGCTGCCTCTCGAACGTCTGGCTGAGCACTGTGAGGTCTCTGCGCAGATCGGCGGCTCGAGTCTGACGGAGAATCAACCTCCAGCCTTCATTCAGCTTCAGCAGGTTCACTGCGGAGTTCTTCTCCTCCTTCTGCAACTTGTCCTGGTTAGTAAACACAAAACACAAAATACTGATTTTTTTTTTTTTTTAATGGATATTTCACTGCTTTGTGCACATGTTAGGCATATACAAGTTAGTTTGATGAAAATTGAAATACTTCTGCTCCAAAACGACACTGAAAACATTTCACACTTCTTAAAATGTAGATTTGTTAATCATTGGCTGTTTTTTGAAACATTGTGAACAAAGCTGAGCTGCAGAATGAGTATGACTAAAAAAAATTGGAAATCTGTATTTGCTTATACTTTAATATTTAGGTGATACCATCATTTATGATCAAGAAATAATTTTTTTTTATTTTGAAATAAGTCCAATATAAATACCAGAAAATTACAATTACAAAAATAAATAAAAACAGATGTTGTGAATTCAAACATATAGGAGTTAATTATGGTTACATTACATTAGTACAGCATTAATGCTATTAAAGAAACGTGAGTACTTTTTGGTCATTCTTCTTACAACTTTGAACATCGAGTGATTATAAACAAGAATATAAACGAGCGCGACCTTCAGAAACAGAGTGAGGATCTCCTCTTTCTTCTTGGCCATCTCCTCCTCGGCCTGAGCTCTCTGCTGCAGGAACAACAGCCTTTCTTCCTCCGTCTTTCCTCCACCTTTACCTCCTCCACCTTTCTTGGCTTTCTTCGGCATGATCCCTCCTCCCCTTCCACGTCTTCCTCACTCTGCTGCTCTGTTTTATATCCGTCTGCAGAACACAGTGAACAAAAGCTAACTCAATTTAGAGTGCCATTATAACATATCTGAATACTTAAGATAATTACGTTTTTATAGTTGTTTTTTATTTATTTATTATAAATACATTTTTCTGAAATTTCGAAAAACCTGTTTTCATATTCTCCCTATGGTTATTGTGCAAAGAATGAATTGTCAAAAAGGTACATTTAATCCATTTTAAATGAAAGCTATAACAATTATACACGTGTGTTTTTGTGTTCTGTCTCTGCAGCTCAGAGGAAAAAATCTGAGAAAACCATCTCAATCTGAAATGATTAGTCGATTAATTCATTAGTCAATTTACAGAATATTGATTGGCAGCTGTTTCAAGTACTTCCAACACCAAATAAAACAAGATAGTAACATGATATCCGGAACTGATGGTAATAACAGATACCAACTAGTGATGGGATGGGAATGTGTTTTTCTGCCTGCACACAAGCCGAGGTTACAAAGTCTTGTGTAAACACAACATCACGTGTTTCTCGTGTTACATGAAGTGAACCTTCCTTACATTATAATCTGCCATTAGCTAGCTTAGCATACAAAGTGCTAATGTAGCCCACGTGAGCTAATGCTAAAAGAGTCTTTAACGTTTCCTGTTTTAAGTACGTTTAACTCCCGAAACATAGCGTTGGTTGGGCATGTAGCGGCATCGTGAGGAAAATACATAGACTGTATAGAAATAAATGAAATAAATAACGTAAAGTTACCTGAGAGAATAACTCGGACTTTTTCAGGCTGAAACTGCCGCTGGTGAGTGTTTGTGTTCCGTCTCCATAGCAACGGCTTTGGCCACGATCCGACATGTCGGTCCAGAAGCGACTTTAAGTTCAAAATAAAACTTTATTTATCCCGAGGGAAAGTGCAGCGCTGCATTTGAGGGAGGCTAACAATAAGGTGCAAATCCAAAATGTATTGCGTACAATAATACAGTTTATATGTTATATCATGAATATCATGTTAAACAACATGTTATATGTAGGCTAGTTGTTGACAACATGTTTATATGTAGAAAAGAAAATAATAATTTATATTTAACATTTCTTTTTTACATATGGGCTTCACATATTGCTAACGATGACATTTTACAACATGTTGTTTTACATGAATTTCTGTCTCAGATGTGAGGAAAATGAGCAAAATATTCCAAATATCACCAAAAAAATAGTGGCCAACCCAACCATATATATATATATATACCGTATGAGATCTACATGGTTAATACAGAAATCACTTTAGGAGTCATATAATAATATGTACGTATATATATATATATATATATATAAAATAAATCGCATATTGTCTTTATTTGGTTGTGAGCAGACGTCCTCTCCATGCAGAATAAACCTCTAATTTTTATTCATTGTTTAATCTCTATGATCTCGGAAGGCATATGTGTTTATATTTATATTATATAGATTGTCCATGTTGTATTTTTAACTATGCTGTTTGTTCTGTACA